>JAOBRB020396021.1:0-10233 GCA_027575285.2 Zoanthus pulchellus | reverse complement strand
TAAAATTATGCAATGCAGAAGCTCTGTTTAAAGAATTAAAGGCGTTGGACGCATCATTTCCCGCCTTCTGGCCAGCATACAATTGTAAAGAACAGCTTGACATTATTACATCATCTCTAACAATGCATGTTTATAACGCATTTACCATTAATCCTTTTCATCACCTCACCCACACCAATCGGTCTGACTGCTCCTCCGCCCTTGTCAAGGGGAATCAAACGGCTGGCAAGAAGGGGTTCTATGGTAAATGGTTCAATATATTGTGAACACAAAGTTCTTGTCAACATAACTAGTGCTTCACATAATCTTGTAGATGATTATTTAAACGATTTGCACGCAAGGATTCGCCAAAATAATGGATTTGATGCTAATGAGCATAAAAGTTAGATTGAACTCCTGAACCCTTTGTCCACAAAGCAGATTGCATAATCATATCACCATTTATTTCACTGTCAAGAAACTCATCGTCGCCTGGACCAAACAACAATGATGCCAGTTTTGCTGGGTGTAGAGAAGAATGTTTCTCTAGAGGTTGCATCATCACATCATCAGTGAGTGGGAGAACTCTTCCATCTGTCGATTTGTTTAAGATGCGTAGTGCTGAGTTAATTTGGCCTTCCATCTGACACCACCAGTTTAGCAAAGACTTTTGATTTACCTTGTGGGTTGGTGAACTGATTTCGCTTTCATTACGACTATGCACAATCTTTCCTTCACGATTAAGCCTGGGACATTCACCATCTTTCTATAGGACAAGACGTTTGCTAAAATTTTCTGATCTTTAGCCTTGCTCTTCCTACTGGGTTTCTGAGGACCAACAGCTAGAAGTACAAATGCAGCTTTCGAGGCAATGCGCTGGTTATAGGTGTTGTTGTTCCACTCATTTATGTGCAGAGTTATTTGGTCAATAAAACCGCTTCCTATTTTTCCATACGGGACTAAAAATACATTCTTTCTCCAAGTTGTTATCTCGTCATAGGCTTCTACTGTCGTTGTGTCTGTAATGTAATCTATACTCCCATCTTTTTCTTCTCCCAATGTTAATGCAGAGGGCTCGTGTAGTTTGGTAGAATACCAGGAATACCAGTTGAGTTTATGTTTTTGTTCTGTGAGCATGGCTGACTGATTCCACTGCGTGATATTTCGAGACCTGACAGTATGCAAATTTGAAGCCGGACTTGCTTGAGTCGGTATCGGTTTTTCTGCTCTATACTCTAATGATTTTATACAAAGTCTTTTAAGATTGGCTTCTTTCTCAAGGTTAAAAACTAAGACAATTTTAAAAAACGAAGGACTGCAGTGACACGTAAGAACAATTTTGTTCAACACTGTAATATCGAACAAACAAAACTTTTACATTTTATATGTTCACTAGCTGTATTATTTATTATAAATCAGTTGTCAATAAAGTATTATTGTTTTATTAAAATAGAAAAACTTTGGTTTTCCACGAGTTATGGTGGACTCAATATCGATACTGAAAAAAGAGGGAAGGCGGAGGCAAGACATTCTTCTCAATGGTTGGAGCCACAGAAACTTATAAACGTTAAGTGTCGGGGAATTGATGGCATAAATTTGGCTCACTAAACCAACTCATCACGCTTTGAAGGTTCTGACGGAGCAAAGGGCGATCAATTCTGACACCACAGCGTATTTATGATTTACGTGCTTTCCCTTGAGATGACTAATCAGTCTCTTTATTCCACTTCATTCCCCTACGTTAATGTCTAATTTGCTTGAATCCTGTGAATTTTCAAAGTTCACCTGTTTACTTGATTGTAAGGTTTTTAAAAATGCTATTTATATCGACCTGCTTTACGGTTTTTACTAACCATATACTCTTCATATTGCTTATTAACAGGGGCAGACAAGTTTATATACCTTCAAAGCACTCTTCACCATCTGCTAATGCAGACGAGGAAGTTTCCAACCGAAATGCAAGAACCAGCACTGCTTTTGGCAGAATTAAGGCCAAAGTCTAGAATCGCAGTGGTCTTAGTTTTGTCACCACGCTCAAAGTTCATAGAGCTGTAATCCTACCATCCCTGCTCTACATATGTGAAACTTGGACCCTTATATGCCAAGCAGCTCAACGCCCTCCATTTGAGATGAGTCAGTTCCTTACTCCGTGTAAAGTGGCAAGAGAAAGTCCCTGACATAGAAGTACTCCTGTGGTCCAAGATGGAGAGTATTCACACTATCCTTATGCGCTCTCAACTCCAACGGGCTGGCCATGTCTATTGCATGAATGATTGTCGCCTTCTCAAAGAACTATTCTATGGCCAGCAGTAACGGACAAGCGCTCACTTCGACCTCCGAAGCTATGTTACAAAGACACACTTAAAACATCTTTTAAGCAATGTGGCATTCCTTATACCACCTGTGAAGAGTCTGCAGAATAACCTGGCGCTCCTTAATGGCTCAGACGTTGCTGCTTTTGAGGTCAAACGCACGAGCAAGAGCAAAGAAGAGAAACGAAAAGAGAAGGAAGCCGCTGAGAGTTCTACCATCCAGCAACAGACATTTCCGTGCAAAGATCGGCCTCATAAGCCATCTCCACCTTAGATTGATATGAAGTTTTTCTTTTCTTCACATTGTACATAGGTAGTTCTCCGAGTTTAAACTAAATTCTCAAAAGAAAAGATATTGTAAATCGTCTAATCAACAAAATATAGTTTACCCGAATAAAATATTTTGTAAAATCATTTATTTATCAAATATGTTTAATTGAGCCATCTTCTTTGTCTGATTTTGAAACGTGTTTCTTTCCTGCGAGCATACACTTACACGATGCTGTGTATATAATCTTCTTTCGGAAAGAAATCTCAACATTGATTATATTTCTTCTATTCTCTCGAACCAGCATCACTGTACTAGCATTACTTTAAAGTTTCTAGTCATCTAGACCTACATCTATAAAAAGCTGTACCACAAAAAAATAAACGATTAACAAGTGCTAGTAAACTAAAGCTATTGAATAAAGAAAAATAATGTTTACGAACAAAAAAAAGAAAGTAAAATAAAAAATAAAATTTATGCAAGACGAGAACTTTCAGTATCAGCGAAAACATTCTGTGACATTTAGAGACCAGCCAGGAAAGAAATAATTTTTGATATCTAACTATGTTTTGATGAATCACAACCAAGTTTGGTTTAGATATTCATCTCTATAGCTTTTGCTCAAGTTTCAAACTCGTTTTTAATTGGTTCTCTCACTAGGCTGTTTTGTTTTTACAAGTAATACGCATAAGCGTGATACTGCCCACCTCCCTTTCAGGTTTTTTCAATTGTTTCTAAAATGAATGAAGACACATGTTGTGGAACTGACTAAAAACCCCGAGGGCAGTTATTTCATTCCATTAGATTTTGAAACTTGAATGGGAAGCAACAGTATTTATAAGCCACTGGATTCAATGTTTTCAAAGAGCAATGAAGTTGTTTTAAAACAGAAGCATTCTGTTGATAAATTAAATTATACTGTTTGAAAGCGTTTCGACAGTCAGTGTAGCATGGATTGTATTACGTAAAGTTGGTCAGTAATGCGTACCAATAGTCAATACAAATTTATGCAATCTGCGCCGGACGTAATTAAAAAGGTTCTCTCTAAATAATTAATGAAAATACCTTATTTTTGTAATGTTAACATATATATATTATCAGTAGTGAAATAAATACTCCAAACTTTTCATTACTGGATAAAACATTTTTTAGTATTTCTATCCGACCATATTTCGATAGTCTCTGTGATCTACAGATTTATCTGTTGTTTGTTTTCGTTCTTCTCTGAGTTTGCCTTATTAAGAAAGTTTTAAAACAACTAACCGTTTAAACGGGTCCACCTTCATTTGCCAGTGGTTTCTTGAGAAGTTGATTACGACCCAATGAGTACAAGAATCAAAAGTCAGTGACCGATACAGTGACAGGATCCTTGTTCAAACTTCAAAGTTCGTCTTAAAACAGCTTAAAACGTTACAGATTTCCCTCTGCTTTTCTCGAATATACATTTTGAATAACAAACAAAATGAGCCATAGAATCAACTTAAGATTGCTTAAACGGTAAATCCGACGGACAAGTTTCCGTAAACTGGTAAACATTGCGGATATAAATAAAGCAACGCGCATAGCAGACTGCGGATTTTAAATGTTTCACACATTTTTACGTAAATGAGAACTGATCCAAGCAATATAAATTCACTGCTACTAGATCCTATGATATCCGTTAGCCGATCATTTTACAGCCTGCGGTGTAACTTGCTAGGTGTACTATATTCTACAATATCGCCATTACTAGGCATTAGACTGACGGGTTTTAACAAATATAAAATTGAATTGCAAGTCAACTAACCTGCATCAGTTTAATTTTGGTTTCATCATGCTTCTTAAGAACAGAACTGATGTTCTCCGCAGTATCCTGAAAATCTACAGCGACATTCTGATTTTGTAACTTCTTCCTTGCCCATTCAACAATTAGACAGTGATATTTATCTTCATCGACTTTATCCATTGGTTGGTACTTTAGTTCTTCATAAAAGACAGGACGAAAAGTGTTGAGAACCTTGGTTATTTCGTTCCAATAAAGATCAAAATACATATTTTCAACTCCAACTGAAGTTGATCGGCTGGCCACTTCACTTATTAACCAGTTCAATTTTGCTATATTTCCGGAAATATGATTACCCTCAACTAACATTTCTGGTGCTTTATCCCAGCCAGTACTCGGTATAGAAAGGCCACAGATATTTTGAAGCAACACAAACAACAAATGGGCTTCCATGTTTTGCGAAGTAGGTGAGCTGCCATCATCTGGAAACAATAACTTCCATTCTCCTGGACTGACCAAGCTGCTGTCTCGAAGGGAGCGCAAAACTCCAACTTTAGATCTTAAACCATCTTTTAGTGTTAATGGTGAGTAGTAACTGTCAAAGAGAGATCGTAGAACTATAGTACCTTCCTGAAAAATAAGTTTGCCCAATTTAGCAGCGTTGTTTCTCTTTTGTGAACTTAGCAATGGATCCTGAGCTGCAGCCATAAATGGTTGTACTTTTGAATAGTTTTAGAAACAAGAAATTGTTCTGTTCGATCGTTTAAATCGAAAGTAAAGGCGGAAGTACCCAAATGTCCCATGGGAAGGATTCCTTTCTCCAAATATCGAAAGTGTCACTTTCAACCACAGGTAGCCCAAGTCTACAATAAAGAAATATACTTTGAGCCTACAGAAAAGATTCCTGAGGCACTGACACCAGATACCCTGCAGCTAGCGCAGCGCAAACGAACGTAATTTACAGGTAGCCAGAGAGTTCCTCCAAGGAATTTCATGACGTGTCAAGCAAGATCTAAAGACTACATACTAAGGGAAAATCCTGGAGCGAGCTTGAAAAGTTGCATTGACAAAAAATAGAGGGAAAAGGAGACCGCTAGCATATAGGTGACCTATGCGCCTCATGGCGCTAAAGGGTTGAGTGAGTTGAATTATCAGAAGACATTATTATAAGGCCTTTTTGGGAGAGAAGAATATTTTATTTCTAACATTCAACATGGTGATTCGTTATTGTACAACTCAGTTCCACTATTTGCATTTCACTCATACGAGAGAAAAACTGGAAAGGTACTGGGTTCCAATGGCAATGTCTGTTTTGTGCTTGAAGCTGGATGGAGAGGGAAATGCACCGACAGATTTTTTGAAATGACGTTATATATTTCACACATGCACAAAACGCGGCTCATTACTTGCACGGCTGAGAATCTACCCTGCCGAGCATGAAAAAAGAGAAATTTCATCAGCTTTTTTGATTTGTAATTTAGAATTTAAACACAAATAGGAAATTTGATTTCCGTTTCTTCAAAGCTTTTGCAACATCTTATACATCTTTTTTATAAGAACCAGTAAATTTCTCCGAGAGTCTTTGTTCTTGAATTTTCGATGATTTCAGCCTCAAATTGTTTTTCACACTGTTCTTATTCATAGATTAAAAAAGAAACATAATAAAAACAATCGAGACATTGCAAAACGATATAATATATGCACATCGCATCAGTTTAGAATAGATGTGAAACACACTGATACTTCTTGTGTTTTATACTTTATTTGCTAAGTTAATTTATGGGTTTTGCCAAGTAGTCTTTGTGAGAAAAATGTTCATAAACATTCGGAGCCTCAGCCTGAGATTGTTCCTAAATTGTTTTAAAATTTACGGCCAATTTGAGCCTCTTAGTTCTTATAAAGTTGTGCTTATGAAAAAGCGTGAAAGAAGCATATCAAATCTAGCTTAACCGCAGAGTTTCACAAAAACTCTCGTAATTGTATTTTTAACACTCAGATTAGTGCTGTTTTTTGCTGGCAATTTTAAGACGTTGGCATTCAGACCCCATTCTTATCCGTTTTCCTGTTTCCCATTCCTCGTTCCTCACTTTCGTAACAAGTGTTGTAATAGCATGAATAAATATAATTTAAGATTTAAAAGTTTTTAAAATCACTAACACGTGTTTTATTTGTAACTTCGCAGTAAAAGTTAATTAACAATATTCTTTTTAACTCATCAAGTGTTTAGTTTATCTCGATTTCATAACAAAGGCCCCAGTTTCAAAGTACATTAACACCCATCAATCGTTTTCTCTGCATGAATAGGTTTAACAGACTTGTTTGGATTTAACTAATCATCCTTCTGAAAATGAACTGAATGAACGAATGCTTTTTTGTTTGGATAGTAGTATAGGATTTAGCTGTTTCAAGCCAAATTGGTTTCCATAAAAAAATCCCAACACAAGGTTTCCAACGCATAATTTCCATCATATTGTTTCCATGACAACTCAAGTTCAATTTGCGCAGATTCACATAATGAACTCATGTATGAAATCATGTGACTATTACATAACATTTTGCAAGACGGCAATAGTGGACAGAGAAAATCTTATCAAGCAAGTCAAAAGACTTTTTGGTTATTTGACTACATATTATGAAACAAATCTTGTTCCAATTCCAGAATAAAAATGAATTTTGTGCTAATTGGGTGTGCCTTTCTTTGTCTTATTGAATTCGTCGTGGGGTATGTAAATCCAGTTATTTAATTCACAAACAAGTTTCCAGACCTTTAGATATTGAACAATGGTTCTCTTGCTGATTCGCTTCAGGCATTTTTTAATTATATTTTTGTTGTTTTCGAGTTGAAAGATTTTGTAGAAAATGAATTATATTTGCGGATGTCTATTTCTTTCGGGATCGATTAATTGTTCCATATTTTTTTCAAACATTCTCAAATGGTCAGTAAGATGTTTTTTGTTTTCGGTTGATAAATTCATGGAACAAATATGGTATTTTCTATCATAGACTGATTTTTTAATTATGTTCATAAAAGTCTGTGTTCATAAAAGTTTTTATATATGTTTTATAAGTACTAGTATGGTTTGATAATCATGAAATTGACCACAACTCTTGCAAACAAACACACCCGTCCGCTATTGTTGATTACAAGTTATTCGTGCCACAAACTAAAACTTGGCTATTCGATGTTACAAAAAATTCTTGGCAAAAAGAACAAAATGTATGTCGCATATCTTTGAAAATTTTATGAAATTCTAAACAATTCATATTGTGCATGCATGCTGTAAACTGTATACTAATATTTTTTTAAAATTATTTACGTCACACCATACCAGTCGTTCAAAATCCGACTCAAGATATTATGTCGTGTAGAATCTTTTTCCATAATTTGCTAAGAATTTGTCAATAACCGGTGTATTGTCCGCTACATAATCATCTAAATGTTGCATTGTGGTACATAAACCATTTTTGTCGAAATCGCCAACTCTCAAGGCATTTTTTATTGAATTTAGAAGATGTTGATAACTTTGGTAAGCGTACAGACAACTTTGAATTTTTAGATCTAGATTTTTGTGTTTCATGTAACTTTGAATTAATAATGCTGTAGTGCTTATAGCAACCGAACTGGCACCGCTTGTAGCAACAGCTGAAATGATACCACCTCTGGCAAAAAGGAGTGAAAAACTGTCACAGATTATTTTTATTCTTTTAAAATACTCGTAAGCTCTCTTGTAAGCCCAACATTTTCTATGGTACGTTCTATAATAATTTTTCAATTCTTCAGTTTGATCGTCATTTAATTCCTTGCTTAAATGATTCTAATTGAAAATATATTTTTTGCCTTCACTCATTTATGTATATAATTGGGTTATATTAAAAAATTTTTGGATCGTGATCAATATTGTACTAGTTTTTGCATAGGACATGATGGTGTAATTTAACATCATTTTCTGACATTCTTATTCCTTTGTAAGGAGCAAAAAATGCTATTCAATCCTTTTAGTCCAGAAACTCCTGAAGGAGACAAATCTCCAAATGTCATTTGATTTGAGCCCGTTGATGTTCTTGCAGTAAAAAAAAAAAGCTTCTTACCATTACACCATACGCTACATTTATTAGCTCCCGCAGGAACGTCTCAATGAATAAAAAGAAACACTCATTTATTTAATTTGCGAGCGTTAGCATTGCTTAAGTAAGAACCACTCGATGTTTTACCCCTGTAAAGCCCTCCAATGGTAATATATTTGTTAGTGTCAAGAAACAGCAAGAATACCAGTTGGTGAGAATGCAACAAATTTATTGAAACCTCCATTGTCATGTCCGAAAAGACCATTTCTAATAAATGAGTGTGTACCAGCACTTCCTGTTGGGTTAAGATTGATATCACTAAGAAGTCTGGGGTGTAACTTTGTGTAGAGGACACAGAATTAAACAAGGTTTGTGACTGGCCGAAATAAGGTTGGGGTAAGATTTATCTTTCTTATGATTGGTTCAAAAAGCTGTGTCCTCTACAAGAAGTAAAAGCCGAAGTCTGCTTGTACCATTGAAAACTAAATAATATCTGTTATTTATTCTATCAAGTTTACTACATAAAGTTGGCTGATTGGCAGAAGTTGTTTGTTCGGCATTATTTTCATAAAGTGTTTGATCGAATAGTTTATTAATTTTTCTTGAAGAATCCATAAGAACTCAGAAGTTAAACCACGATCTACTCTGTATACTATGGCGTCCTTTCCCAGACAAAATGTTCATTTCGTCGTTTCGAAATGTCATCTTGTCGTTTCGTAGTGTCAACTCGTCGTTTCGTCGTGTCATCTCGTCGTTTCGTAGTGTCATCTCGTCGTTTCGAAATGTCATCTTGTCGTTTCGTCGTGTCTTCTCGTCGTTTCGTCGTGCCATCTCGTCGTTTCGTCCTGTCATCTCGTTGTTTCGTCGTGCCATCTCGTCGTTTCGTCCTGTCATCTCGTCGTCTTGCCGCATCATTAAATTTTCAACGGGAATCTGGGTACTATATTTACAACAACTATAGCAATATTTTGCCTTCTCTGGAACGATTTCTTCTCCGCATGCCGAACAAAACATCTCCTGAACGAGTTTTCAAAGTTCTGCCATGCCAGGTTACCCAGCTAGCTAGAAACCAGTCGTCTGTCGGTTTTGATTTAGCGTTTTTTATTTGCAGCAACTCAATTTTTATTTGCAGCAACTCGATTTTTATTTGCAGCAACTCAATTTTTATTTGTTGCAACTCAATTTGCATTTGCAACAACTCGATTTTTATTCGAAGCAATTCGATTTATTTGCATGCAGCATGCAACTCGATTTTTATTTGCAGCAACTCGATTTATTTGCAGCAACTCAATTTTTATTTGCAGCAACTCGATTCATTTGCAGCAACTCGATTTATTTGTAGCATGTCCCTTATGGGCCACCGTATAAAAGTAATAAAGTAATAAGGTATGCTTGGGGCCTATTTTTAGAGAAATCGATTTCGGTGATAGCCCCGCTTTGATAAGTCTTCAGCTCTGAGTCGCCATGACGAATCGTTACAAAATCTTTTTTTTCTTTGCCATTTCTCCACGGATGTTGCTCAAAAATTTAAATTATCTTATTCTTAGGATACTTTAGCTCATAAATTTGGCTTGAAACTATTTAAGAACGTTCAGCCTCAGTCGAAAAGTTTGACGTTCTTGAATTAGAATAGAGTGTATCACTGTAAAAGGAGATGAGTAAATTAGTCTTTTAAAAAAAGGACGCCAATATTAGAGTTCTTTTACACACTAGCATATACCACACTTTTTCATATTTTCATGATAATGTTTTCTCGTGTTTTTGGAGTATCACACAACGACAACAACAACAGAATTTTATTTACCTCAGAATGTATTATAGATTTTAGCTGAACGCATGTATCGTGA
>JAOBRB020395799.1:0-10237 GCA_027575285.2 Zoanthus pulchellus | reverse complement strand
TAATCGCAGGGTGGTATAAGTTTCTGAAAAAACTTAATTTTGAAAAAAAGATTCTTGAAGGTAGAAGACCCCCTTAAATGGTATAGTACAATTGGGAGAGAAACACTATCAATCCCGGAAAAGGAAAACAAATTGAAACCATCGAAACAGTAAACTCGTAATGACCAGTTGGGTCATATGAAATTGAACACATAGCAGGGAATCAAAAATCCGAAAATTTCTCAGAAATTGTCTGAGTTGTGAACTTTACTATGTAATGACTAATGAATCAAAATCCACTACGTTCTTTTAGAAATGTATAAAGGATCAATTTTATTTTCTTGTTGTTTTGTTTTGAATTTGAATTTGTTTTAATGGAAAAATATAATTAATAAAAAAAATTAATCGAATTGGAAACTTTTAACTTTACGATTAAACACGGAAACAGTTGAGTTGGCATGGAGGTCAAACCAACAGGTCTGGATAAACTGTTGTTGATGGCCTTTAACCTTAGCTCAGTAAATAATGAATCAATGGTACGATTGTAACCTTATTTATACTTGGAAGTAAATGCATATAAACAGTTAAAAAGTTTTAAAACAACTCAAGCCTAATGTTACAGGATAACATTTTCTCTGAATCTGAGGTGAATGTAAGTAACTCAATAACGTGCATTCTTAAAACAGCAATGTAATCGGTTGATAAAAATGTTTTGTCCATTATAGTCTTTTCGTTTATGTTATGTTAGAGTAAATACTTGTTTAAGATATATGTATTAAATCTAAGAGCTTTCTTTTTTCATACTATTAGTTGTTATTGTATTCAAATTCCAAGTGTTGTATGATTGAAACTAAGCGAGGAAAACTTAGATCTCTTCCCGGTCAATTAACTATTTATTTTAGGCTACATACTATTTTTTCAAACACAAATGAAAAATGATTTTATATGTATTCGTTGACAGTTTGTATTGTCGCTAGAAAATAATATTTGAAGGAAATTCTATTGCTGCCATAAACTACCATTTTTTCTCTCAGCTGTCGGCGAAACACGATTGTTGTTACAAATACAATTCAATTTAACATTTTAAATAGTGTGAGTTGTCGCTTGTTGCAAAACCGTTAAAAGGTTGATTTTATATATCATCTTTATCTAATGCTTTTATCTTATACATTATACTAACCGAAACAATATGTAAATAATCGTTTTAAAGTAACAATTTCTGGTTTAATTGTTTTAAAAAAGCTACATCAAAAAGATATTTTTATTTAAAGTTACTAAAGAAAACATATAGTTGTCTGTCATTTCAAATTGGGACAAAGAAATTTAACATGAAAAGCAAATTTTCTTATCAATTACAGCCTCTTTGTTTCTAACCGCAATGTCACAATAAATTTATTGTTACTAGCAGATGCTATGTTTAAAATTGTTTAATGAAATCTCACTTTAAAAAAAGGATTAAGTCATTTTCTTAGCATTAGGCTGCTCTATGTTAAGCATTTTAGCTCAAAATGAGCATTGCAATAATCCAATCCAAGGGAAAAAAAGGCTGTTGATTTTAAAAATTTGTTAAAGAAAAAGTGGTGCCACACTTTTAGCACAATATTTTTCAATTACAAGTTGACGTAGTGCGTAAAATACTGTCAATGATTAACAATGCTCGAGATGACTGTTTGAGATCACCAATGATCGCGATTCTATCACGAGCAAAATTCGAACATGCATATCGCGAGCATAGAGCGTTCGAAATTCGCTCAGATCGCGATCTTGACGCAAGCACTCGTACACATGTTTCTGAGGTGCACTGTAACGTTAGGAAACCTGTTTCAGTCAGATAGCTTTAACTTGTGATTAGAAGACTACACACGAGGATTTTCAAGTTCTAAAGCTGAAAGCTATCGGGATAGTTGGGGATTCAGGATGTCAGACGTAAACAACAGAAAATTTGTTATCGTTTTCCGATCGTCTCAAGTTCGGCAGGCGCACTCGTTAAATGGTCGTTACGAATGCAGTTATTAGGCTTCCAATGAAAGACGTTCAATATGTCACGTGATATTTTGGTGTTCGGTAAATGACTTCGGAAAACCACCAAATGTGGTTGATCACTCGTCCAGTATATTAATCAATGAACAGCAGTCAAGATACGACAGCTCCCCGACACAGTATCAGTTTACTTACTCCACGAGCTTACCAGAGGATATCTTTAATTATAACTTAAAATAGTTTCCAAACTTAGATTTTGGGGAATCGGGAATTTTAGGAATGGGGAGTTGTGGGAATCGGGAATTTGGGAAATCTGTAATGTTGGAATAATTTTTGGAATTTTTTTATCCTTGTGTGAATTATCACTCAGGACTAGAATTTTTCACTCTTAAGTCCATGATGTTATTTTATTGTATTTCTAATCATTTTTTCCTTGCTATCTTACAAAAGATGAGTGATGGGCTGCAGTATACTCCACTGGTTGCTACTGAGTATGCCCCAGTTCAAGGGCAGGTCATAACAAGCCCTGTTCTTGACGTCATGCAACAGGCTGCGCTGATGGCTGCTGTACCAGAAACAAGCACAGCTGATGCTGGACCCAAGCGACTTCATGTCACGAATATTCCCTTTAGATTCAGAGATCATGACTTGCGGCAAATGTTTGGGGTGCGTCAAAAATATCCATAATTCGAGATTAGCGTTTAGGTTTTCTTTTTCATGAACGATTAAGTATTTATTATAACATACCCGACTTTTCAATTTCAAATGTCTATAGATCTGTTTGTCTAATGTTCAAATCTATCTCACAAACAGTTGTGGAACAAAAGAGAACAATCCATATGAATAAGTTTTAAATATTTCTAAAAATTAAAGCAAGGTACCTTGTTGAGTTCTGGCTTTTGCAGTTGTAAGAGCCTTTATCAATGGCTTCTATAATTTTGCCAGTTGAATGATCTCGAGTCATCGAATCTTTCCTGGTGAGATGTTAATCAGCCATAGGTTGAAAGCAGCACAAGCTGATCTGTTCTTTTTAGTATGTGCTTGTAAAGAGATTTACTGGAATATATGTCCCCTTGTGTTTGCAGACATTTGGTGAGATTGCTGATGTTGAAATAATATACAATGAAAGGGGCTCAAAGGTATGTTACATTTAAGTTCTAGTCACCACGATGCATGAATAATTACTATTCTAACTATGTGCTCTATGCGCAGGATGTTAAAGAGAATGAGAATTATGTTTCAATACAACAAAGCCACAATGACAGATGAAAGAATAAATGTTGTCTACAAAATTACTGCATTGAAGACCTTCTTTGTTTGATTGCTTTACCTGTTACCTGTCCTCCTCGTGGCACATAGGGCCTTCACAGAGTCTTTCCATTTTTCTCTTATTGCTGCTACAACCCGCACCTCATCCCAAGAGCCCCAGCCACCCTCTCTCATTTCTCTCTCCACTATCCTCCTCCAAGTTGTTTTCGGTCTTCCCCGTCTTCTCTTGCCCCCACGCCACATTACAATCATTTTCTTGATCTTGTCTTAGGATATGTCCAATCATCTTACATCTTCTGATCTTAACTTCCTTACTGAGAGGTAACATGTTCTAAAACTTCCAACACCCGAAATCCCCAAAATATGAGGTTTCAAACGTTAACCTTGACATTTTGGACCAAAGAGGCTACGACGCTACAAAAAAAAACGTAAGAAAATCACTTCGTAAAAAAATCTTAAAGCAACAAAGAAACAGCTCAAACGCCTCCAAAATGCATAAGCTAACACAAAGGTTGGACTGCATTAAAATTATTCATAGAAAGTAGGGAAACTGAGATTTCGTGGAGGTCTAACGGTAAGACCGTGTGGTAAAATATGTAACCGTGAGTTTATAGGGTTTGCATGTCCAGGATTATTGACATGAATTTCTTATGCAAGCTAGTTGTTACGTTTTTGAACAGCTTTTTAGACTTGTTTGTTTTTGGAAAAACGTTATATCACCTACTTAAAAAGACAATTAATCTTAAAAGTTAAGAAAAGAAATCTCATTTTCTCGTGAAACGCAGAAATACTAGGCCTTTATCTGTGTACACACCCAGTGAATATGATTTGTTCCCTATTTATTGTTTATTAAAGACACTGGTGTAAATAGATTTGGAAATTAAGTGTAAGTTAAGTGTTATTTGAAATTGCATGGTCGCTAGTGTTGATAGTTTTTGTATTATAGGAGACGTTAACGATCCTGGTGTAATTCAGTTGATGCCTTTTGAGATGTCTCTATCTCATTAACGCCTTTGCTTTTCTATTTTTACAGAAGAACAATGGTTATGTTTTAACCTTTTAAAAAGGCATATCAAAGCAGTGTTTTTTTAAATATATTCAAACCCTTAACACTTTGTTTAAGCCGAAGAAGTAAGTAGCAGGGTACCTCAACTAGTGTAGGCAGGCAAATGTTTGTTAGCCTGGAGATCTATATATTTATTTATTTAGGGACCAAGTGAGATTCCAAGGAGTAAAGGTTATTCGAGGTCTTTTACAAGAATCCTTTTTCAGTGGTCAGAGCAGAAAGAAACACTATACAGATAAAAAGGAGCATTAAGAAAAAAACTAAAGAAATGCTTTAACTACACAAAATATACATGTAAACTAAGTAATCGTAAAGTAAGAGTACAAAAAAGCGAAAAACACAGGCGCCCAAGCAAAGGTTATAAGAAGTCTAGACTTAAAGCGTTGGAAGAAATATAAATTTTCCCAACTAGCCGGCAAAATAATTTGGAATCACCGGCTCAGAATCATAATTAGTTTATAATATGCCTTTTGTCAGCAAGAGATACTTACGTTAATAAAGTGAAGTTATCGAAAAATATGTAGATCAAATAATTCCAGTTTGAATGTGCACTAGACAATAAGAATGTTGTAATGGACACCATGCATAACGTTTCTGTTTTAATTTGGGTACGTCAATTTACAGTTTCCTGAACGGATTTTTACTGTTTGGTTTACAAGGTATCGCTTAGAAATGTTACTATGCATGCTTTTGTAATTAATAATTGTAAGGACTGTCTATGATTAGGGCTTTGGGTTTGTCACTTTCGTTGACGCACAAGATGCTGCAACAGCAAGAGAGAAATTAAACGGGACAATCGTGGATGGAAGGACAATTGAGGTAATTAGAAGCCTTCAATACTGATAATTAGCTCTTATTTTTACAACGGAAGTTGTGGTGTATTCTGTTTCAGAAGTTCCTACAAGGTAAAGCTAATTAGAGTACGTTGCAAAGTGTTAAGTCACGAATGGGAACAAGCACAAAGTGACAAATCCTAACTTCTACAAATATGCAAACATTTATAATGAACGTCGAAACAGCTTGCATTGGTTTTGCATATGATGACAACAATACTTTCTTATGTAATGTATTTATGAATATAAATACTAATATGCGATCTGAAACACTTGATAATAGAGATTTTGTAGAAGCATTTAAGATAAAAATTAACATTTTTCGAAGTCATTCTTACTTAATTTTCAGGGTGTAAGCTGAATTTAGAGTACCAGGTCATTTAAGATATCATTTTTACCTTTACTCTTAAGTTGAGGACCATTAAATACCTCGTAACGTCTAACCCTTGCCCTCTACACCATCTTATACCTAACCTGATTACTTCTAATCCTCGCTCTCTACACTAATTTCTACCCAACTAGATAACTTCTAACCCTTGTTTTCTATACCACCTTCTACGAAACCTAATAACTTCTAACCTTTGCCCTCTACACCACCCTCTACTCAACCTGATTAACTTCTAACCCTTGCCCTCAACACTAACTTCTACCCAACCTACTAACTTCTAACCCTTGTTTTCTAAGTTCTTTACCTTCTACAGAACCTGATAACATCTAACCTTTGCCCTCTACACCACCTTCTACAAAACCTTGTAACCTCTATCCCTAGGCCTCTACACTACCTTCTACCTAACTTGATAACCTCTAACCCTTGGCCTTTACACTGCCATTCATCCAACTTAATAAGTTGTATCCTTTTCTTTCTAGACATTTCCATCCAATCCAGTAACATCTATCCTCTGCTTTGAAAACCACCTATCCAACTTAGTAACGTATATCCCTTCTCCCTGCACCTTCTTAAAACCACCTAATAACATCACTTCCTTGCTGTCTGCACCACCTTCCACCCAATCAATAACAGTAAACGTAAAATTTTCGGACCAACAAACACCAAAAACATCTTTCAGGGTTGGTCAACCAGGTGTGTGATGGGTTTGTGTATGTTTTCTGCATTGTAACCTTTGAAATGTTCTTTTTATGCTGAGTCGCAACATCTGAGCAATCAGCTGTTGCTGCTTCAATTCATTTTTTTTGTTTCCCTTGACCAGTGGCTAGCATGCACATTAGGAGACTAAGACTGGAGGAATAAGAATGAACTCAGCCATGTGTTCACAAGGGTCATTTTACACATGCACGTGCACTTCATGCATGCGCTGTAGATGATAAAAATTAATATCAAGACCCATTTTATAACTCGGGAAAACCTGAGTAAACGTATCTGCTGAAACGTCCAAGCTCATTTCTCTACTATAAAATTATAGTAAACTGTGAAACATGGCTTGATTAACTATAAGAATTTAAAGTCTAATTTTTCAGTGAAGATAATCTTTTCCCCCTGAACTGATATTTAAAAACTTTCTCTAGTAGTTATTCTAATTGCCTGAATTTACTTGCCAAAATCATAACTTAAGTGATCCGGTGTGTGTCATCTCATCCTGCATGATTCTGCATGGTGGAGTAACCTGTTTTTTCAAACTACTGTTTTCACACTTAGGTTAACATTGCTACCCCCCGGCCGCACGCCAAAAAAAGCCCTGGCATTAGTCGAGGATCATATACAAATGGTACAGCATGTTCCCTCTTATCTTCTCTGAAACATTGTGGAAAGGAATATGTGTATTACTGCATGCATTGCATGGTGAAGTATATCATAGGACACCTGTATTATATCACAGGACCACTGTATTGTAGTAAATCATATCTAGGGCCACTGCAGTATATCATAGGACCACTGTACTGTAGTAAATGATAGAGCCACTGTAGTATATCATAGGACCACTGTTGTATGTATATTATAGGACCCCTTAAATCTTACATAGTAAATTGGCTATAACTAGCAGACTAAATAATACCAAGAATAGAAGACTATTGTTATGTTCCTTATCTTGGTTGGTAAGATCTTTGCTTTCCAACCACAAGATCCCCAGTTGAATCCCAGCATTTTGCCGAGATTGTGTGATCTTCTTCTCCACTTAAGCCAACTCATCCTTCCATCCTTTTGGGGGTAGGTGAATGAGTACCAGCATCTGCTGGGAGCTAACCTGTGATAGATTAGTGTATCACCCTGGGGGTTAACACTACAAAAACTGGAGATAATAACTGGATTTAGGTATTTTTAAAGTATTTATATATATCGTATTGACTAGGGCACAGTTGTTCAAAGTAAATTATTACTAACCTACACTGCAGTGGCGGATCCAGAAATTCTAGAACGGGGGTGAATAAAACAAAGAATTTACCAGTGACTCTAGGAGAAGAAGGGTGGCAAGTACAAAGAATGTACCAGAAAATTAAAGAAAAGGGGGTGAAAATTCACCCAGTTCACCCCCCTGTATCCGCCCCTGTACAGGGTAATATTTTTCACACCTGTTCTTGTTTCAATAGAGATATTTGAGCTGTAGATGGGGATTAACAAGGTTTTTTCTTTGAAAATCTGAACCGTACATTATTTTTAACAACAGATTACCTTTTTTCTTAGAAAGGAAATTGCTGCTCTGAATTCTTGCTTCACCTTGGGTTAAGCGAACCAGCCTTTGAACAACTCTGCCCAGATAATTACACATTTTTACGCTTCTGCTGTTACTAACAATTGTATATTGTATAGTACTTGCAAGGTCTTCATTTGTAATGAAGTTGCTCTATATAGTTTTTTCTTACACCCTGTATTAAAGGGACGTGATCAACACTCGGACATGCGCGTAGGATTTGTTTGCAGAGCAACATTTTTGCATACTAAGACGCAACAATTGAAGGATTTCTAAAATGCCCTTTGTAATTGAACCTCAACACCTGAAACATTTGATGTATGAAAAGACATAGAATATCAAAGAAGGATGGCTAAGATATAACCTGATTGATCCTCAACACTAAAACTTCGGTAGAACGTGTCAACTTGTTTGTGCCCTAATGCGCATGCACGAGTCGTGACCATTCTCTCTTAATAGCAAATCATTCGTTTTATTACAGATTTCGAATGAAACTCGAAGTTTTAAACTTCAGTAATTTGTTACATCATTATTCGATGACGTGTTTGCAAAGTCGAACGTTGCAAACGGCATTCTATACTCGCATGATATCATTGTCTTACTTTCATTTATTGCCATTAAAAAGGTTATACACAAAAAATGCTCCTCATATGTTTTTGAGAACAATGTTTGTAACTTTGAAGAGTTAGTAACAATTAATTCTGTCCTTGTAACAAGCATTTTCCGTTCGTCCGATATAGTTCCCACTCGCACAGTTAGAAGTGTCGTTCGACGCATGACACCGACACTTGTGGCTAAATTCCCCTCACGAGTGCTTGCCCAGCCCCTTGCTCCGGCAAACTACGCGAGCATATATGCAGGGTAAGAACCTGGATTCAAATTTTGTATAAAGTAGACAAGGAACTTTAAGAAATCAGGTACAAAGCTTAGAGGCTTAAAATTTTTGTCACTAACATTTGATTAATTCGGCGGTAAATCTATAACAAATAATTTTAGACTATAATCATTTGATTAGTTTTTAAAAATATGTTTTAATTACAAAATTTATCCATTGGAACCAATCTCAGTAAGACTTCGGTACATTTTTAAGTTAAAGTCTTTTAGATATTTTCTTTTATAACAAGACCTAAAAATTGCAACCAAAATGTTCCAACACGAGTCACAAAAAACCCATCCCCACCCCCATTCCCTTTCCCAACTGCGGTGGGGATGGTCGGGAACAGCATATGAGAAATGATACATTTCCACAATTTTGGACCATAATTCGTTGCAAAAGATATACCTAGTGAAATTTGTGTTTCGAGTTTTTATCACGTGATGATCCTACGAGAACAAGGGTGCATTAATAAACGTCCCGGAATGTTTTTTTCTTAACTGACAGTCTTAAGCTACGGTGGGTTAGGTCCCAGGTGACGCTGGGTTTCTAATCACTGACCTTTTGGGTGAACACAAAATGCAGCCTTCAAAAAACGTGAAATTTGACAAATTCAACTCATCTTCTCCGTACCTTCATAGCCTGGCGAAAACCGAGGCAAACGTCTGGGAAAATTCGAGAGTAGATCATTTAAAACCGAAACAAACGTTTAAGATAATTCAAGAGCTGATCAATAAAAACCCGACACGGAGTCGAAAGTTTTCGCAAACTTTGCCGAGGTTTTCATCAGGCTATAAAAGTTCGGAAAACAATTTTCATAATAAATTTCTTTCGCAAAATTACTTTTTTTGCCATTTGTAACAGTGACAAAATTAACTAGCGGAGCTGCGTCGGTGTTTTTAAAGACTTATTGACTGGTCCCGAGGGAAACATGTTTTGTGGACCCGAGACCACCAATGTTTCCCGAGGCGTAGCCAATGGTGGTCGAGGGTCCACAAAACATGATGTTTCCCGAGGCGTAGCCGATGGTGGTCGAGGGTCCACAAAACATGTTTCCCGAGGCGTAGCCGATGGTGGTCGAGGGTCCACAAAACATGATGTTTCCCGTGGAGATCAGTCAATAAGTGTTTTATTATATAAAGTTTCAAAGGAAACGAAAAGTGAAAATTCGCAACAAAAACGTAGCCAGAACGTAGAGAGACAAACTTTTAATTTGTAATTAATGCCAATTTCCAATGTTTAATCTACTCGTCGTGGCCACCAAAACGATATCAACTCGAAGCGCCGCGTATTAAAAGCGATAAGTTACTGACGTTTCGCTTCGTCGGAGTAAAACCAACTTATACGTTGTATAATTTATATTTTTATTATTTAACTCTTTTGTTTCTATACCACCCTAAAAGATGTATATTAGAGAAATTTTATATTATCCGTTATAAACACTTGGCAACCTTGAACAAAAGACCAGAACTCGGGGCGGGTTGTAGGCACGCGACAAAATTCTTGTTAAAAAGATTGAAATAGCTAATCACCCGTGCGTATCTATAACTTAAAAGCACTAAAGCAGTAATTTATATTCACTTGTAAAGTC
>JAOBRB020395579.1:0-10237 GCA_027575285.2 Zoanthus pulchellus | reverse complement strand
TGCAGAAATGACAGTTTATTCTTGCATCACTGGCTTTCCAAAGTTAAAGAAACTACTAAAGTTTGATTTAAAACCAGTATCGAAACATAGTTTTCTTGTTTAAGAAAGATTGAATTCTTTAACTCAGTACCATAGCGTGCAGGCGGTTTAGGCCCTTTTAGGAGTCAAAGGGTTAATAAAAAATATATACAATATGAACAAGTTTTCATTTTTGCTATATTTTGTGGTTATTACAATTTCCTACGGAATGTTATTATAATTTCAACTTTACAATGGACTAAAATTAAAAATTCACATAAATTCAAGTTTTAATCACATGATTCAAAGAGCATGCACTTTAAGATCTAGGCTGCAAAGGTTTTAGGTTTCAAAAGAACAAAAATGTAAGTTTCAATTCTACCAACTTTTCATCTGACACATTTTCGTGAAAAGTGAAAACAATATGATATGGTCTACATATTTTTAATCAACAAACACCTACAGTAACAGTGTTTAGAATATACCATATTGAAATGCACATGACGAATGTTTGCTAAAAAATAATATATTTCTCACTTGAGTACAGGATCAAAACCTTTTGTTTATGTTCCTTGCAAATGATTATGAAGCAAAATTTAGACAAATAGCTTTCACTGAATCAGTAAGAATTAGTCACGGGCAACATTTACCTCCAAAGTTTTTATCAATATCTGCTTTTAATTTATGTGCCCCGTCTGCAGTGCTTAGAATTTAAAAAAAATCTAGCTGTCCCTATTTCAAAAGTCGGGCAACCAAGGCTGTGAATTTGGTTGCCCTGATGAATCCTTGGTTGCCTGGTAGAAAAAACCACACATTTAAGTGCAATACTCAAAAAAACATCGATTCTTGTCTTCTTAGTGCATTTAATTACATGTTAACTTTGCCTTTACTTTGTACAGCACATAATCAACGTGGCTTGAACTGAACTAGCACTTTACTCTTAGTTTATTAAGGATAGTGTAGAAATTGAGATGTAATCACATAGTGGTCAAGCTTGAACTAATTCCATAGTTCTTAGTGTGCGGCAATGGTTTTCGCAGAAGTCTTGGCTTAAGTTGTGGTATATTTAAAATGGCGTCTTTGGATCTTGATTGCCTCTCTAGAGACAAGAAACTTTGTGTTTGTCTCTTTTGTACCTGGCAATGTTCTGTAAAACTTACAGATAACCAAAAGACAGGAAAACGCTAAGCTGAGGCAAATTATTATTAACTTCACACTACTGGACGTTAAGAAAAAAAACTGTCGCATAGGTCAGGTGCTTTGCTTTGAGTGCCATTAGTTAGAAAACTGTAATATGGTTATCAATGTTGCCCTCGCTAAATAAAGATTATTGTATTGTATTGTATTGTGCTGTTAATGGTTAAAATATTTTCTATTTAAGATTTGGCTGGGTTGTCCGTTGTTTTTTCCAGGGCAACCAGTCTCTTACTTTTACTAAAAATTGGTTGCCCGGTTAACTTTTTGGTCGTCCTGGACGACCGGACAACTGCTAATTGTGAGCACTGCATCTGACATGTAATTAATGCGATACCTCGTCTTGCTTATGCAAATTTCACTTTGTCTGAGCCACTTTCGGTCTGCAGGAATTTATTAGAAATGTAAAACATTTGTCTTACAGTACTTTTGTAATTCTAATTCTCCGAAAAATCATCCCTTGCCCGTTGATCACTAGCCCGATATCAAAATCCAGAACCACAGACATTATTTTATTTTTGTTTGGCCAATGATGTTAATAAGCTGAAGCTGAGGTTTCTTACCTGATAAAACTGCGATAGGCCATAGTACATATAGACCTGTCCCTCAAATCTATTACCAAGTACAAACTCCTTGTTACAATAACAGGTTTTTCCAACATTGGTCACATTGTTAAAAAATTTATCACAGTCCATACATGTTGTGTAATCTACTGAATGTTCTTGAATCTGAAAGGGTGTTAAAGAAAAGAATCCATAATTATAATGGTAAAAAACTGTTAATCTCATCATCATCATCAATCCAGTTTTGATTCGGTTTTATCACCGTAAGTTTATGAGGATGGCCGGATTTACTCCATTCTACCAGCAATCTCTCTCACTCCCCATCTTGCTCGATTCACTGCATCCTCCCTCTTCAAACCAACACTCCTACTCTCCTCCACCTGCGATCTCCATGTCTTCCTCGGTCGTCCTTACTTCCTTTTTCCCTTCACTTCAAACTCCAATACCTTCTTCAAAACATGTCCAAAACATGCGTTTATAATACTTGTTTTTCTCCTTAGATGTACTGCCAGTAAAAATAGCTAATTTAGATTTTATGTGGAAACATTAATTCTATGAAATTTCTGTAAAAAGAATAAAGGAGTGTAAAAGAGCATTGAAATGTGAGTCATCAGAGACATTGCACGTACTGTAAACTGTTAATATGGATTTATATTTAAGGTCTGCAAATACTTTTAAAGGTTCTTCATAAGCCAAATCAAAGCAGATGTCCTGCCATCATCCTCTATGTCAATGTCTTATGCTTTTGTTATGGTTTTTAAAGATAATTATAAATATTTAACAGTACTGTTGCTTGGCAATCACAGTGCATTCAGAATGAATTTTCAAATGCTTTGGCAAGGTCAGACTATTTATCATTTAACATGAAGAAAGAGCTGATCACTAAAAATATCATTTTACATCTATTTCAATCAAAATATATTTCATGATTTTAAAATGAAAACACATGCGTTTAGCTCAACAATATTTCTTTATAAATGACAGGAAAGATGATCATGATTTGTTTTCAACAAACTGTAAAAGATTCTATTTTATTGTATTCCGAATATTCCTGTTGTTTTGGCGAAGTGAGACCACAGTACCGGCGTTTTGTTCGCCGTGAAATTCAGAACTTGAAAACAACTCGGATAGAAAAGATAAACTGAATTTCGTAAATGACAGTAATAAACGAAATCATTGACGGTAAAAAGAAAGGGTTTTAAAAGCATATAATGTACAACGAACGCTCAAAAAAGGTAGATATGTAAAATAAAAGCTAGTGTCATATTTTTCAAAGCTATAAATTCCTTGATAGAAAAAAAAAATCTTATGGGGGAAAAAGTTTTGCAGGAAAAAAGAAACCTTTTAAATACGGAAAAGCAAAGGAAATATGGAATCGCCTACTTTTACACTAGGTTTTCTCGTTTTATTAGCAATAATGCAAATTAATGCGATCAGTGTAGGGGGAAAACAAATTTTATATTTTGACATACTTACTTTATCAGAAACTACGAGTAAAACTGCTCCTAAAGGTACGAAAACAACACCAACAATGAAAAACACGGGCAGAGCAGAGGAAGCTGTTAAAATTGGTTGCCACGCTTTCAACCGCTGTTGTTTAAAAGGAGTGTCTGCAAAAACAAGATTAAAAAAAATTCACATGATTAATCAATACAAATATTTTGCATGTCATAAAGACAGCGATAATGCATCTACTTTTTGGTTTTCTTGACTTGACCTCCTGCCCGTTATTATCCGCCATCTTTACATTTTCGTTTTGCAAATCACCTGCTGGCGCAGCTTTTAACACACTGATACCCAGTCTTACAGAAACATTCCGCGAGGTCTTAGATTGGATTCCGGAAGTACAGTCAACTCCCGCCTTGCCGATACACGGCCCGCTATTACGGACATCTCGCTATTATGGACAAAAGAAAAAACCCCGGCTGAAACCATAAAGAAGTAATTGAAAACAGCTCTTGCTATAACGGACGCTCGCTGTTACGGACATACGGACACTTCGCCTGGTCCCGACCTAAAATTTTCATTGTTTTTCTCTTGTTATATAAAGGACATTTTTTAAAAATTTGTACCACATAAATCGGCATGTATAAAATAGTAGTGAGCTAGCCTTTACATCCATCAAACCTTGAATGAGACTTTTAAGTTTTTAACTCTATATGCTTCATAAATGATGTTGTAGTTAAGGTTTAACAAATTGTTTGACATTCAACATACAGCCACTTAGCAGAAGTTGTGTTTAAATCATAAATCAGTCGGTATTGAAGCAAGAATAACTCAGCGTGACAGTACTGAGTCATAGAGGTTTGAACTTACGGTGCCGAGCATGTCCGCAATATCGGGAGTTGACTGTACATTTGACTGTACAGTTCACTGTACAATTGACTGCTACAATGGATGCTACAAATTTTGGGACACCATTATAAGGCATAAACATTTTCGGACGGACTATTACTTCAAAAACAAAATTCGCCGAAATTAAATTTATTTGAAATTGTTTGATGTTAAAGTATACAGGTTATGTACAACGAGGTGTAAAAGAAAAAAGACAGAAATTTTTGCCTGAACAATGTAAAAAAGTTTAATTGTAATATTTACAAAGAGATTTGTATAAGATGCAATGAATCTTTTGGATGGGAATTCGTGACCGGATTTGGTAATTTTTCTTATTGATAGGCCTGACCTGTTTAAAACAGGGTATCGAACTCCAACTATTTCTAGTTTAGAACAAGTTCAGGTTTGTCACGTCACGTCCAGTGGCACACCCATCCCACCCGTTAGAACTTTACCCCTCCCACAAGATGGCTTATATTTCTCCTCATAAAACTGAACTTAAGTAATAAATAATAAAACAATCTAAAGCAGGCCGCCCACTTGGCGAAAGCAGCGCGGTGCTACTTCACCGCGAAGAATTTAAGCGTATTCAGCTCACGTGGTTGTTCCCTGCACACTGAGCGCTGTTATACAAAAAAATTAGCCAACAACCTCCACAGACGGCGCCATTTGTGATACAATGCGTAGTCACAACAAAAGATTATTGGCGCAAGCTCTAAGCCCGCTCAGTCTCCGCACACTAGACGAAAACTTCGTGCGAAAAGTGCGCGGCGAAAACAGTATCAAACATGTTCGATATTGAGCGCTGTTGCCGCAGCCACAAGTGCGCTTGAAAACTCACTCCGCACAACTGGCGAATTCTTCGCAGCGGATTTAGCATCGCGCTATTTTCGCCTAATGTTCACCTTCGGCCTGCTTAATGTTACATCGTTCTCTCTATATAAAAGTGCCAGAGTTATTGTTCTCGAGGGAAGGTTGGAGAGTAGGTTTGACCAGGCTTTGGTACAGGCAGCCTAATTTCATATTTAAGGTGGCAGTATACAGAAAATACAATTTTATGTACAAATGACTTTGAATTGCTTTTTCTTTGCAGCCATTTAACGTAAACATTTCAAATTTGGAAGTTTTGTTCCCTATGTTATGTACTACGCACACTAGAAGTTATTTGTATCTTCAACTTAAGTAACCATGGGAACTGTCTTAAATTTATAAACCGTATATTGACTTCAGTAACATTTTTTTTAGCAAAAAGCACAACTAATCGAGTATTTACAGTGAAAAAATATTTATTACAATCAGTTCTAAAGAACAAATAGAGGAAATTTCAGAGAGACAAAATGTCACTAACAAGTGCCAAAGACATGTTTCCATACCAACAACAATAAATTTTTATTATTTTCAAAATCCTCTACTTAATTTAAAGTTTAACACATTTAGCATTTATTTTTCAAATTTCATCGACATTGACAAAATACAAGTAGAGATTTTTGTTCCTAAAGTTCTGCCCTGGTGACAACCTTAAACTCTGAGAAAAAGACCTTTTTTCAGAATTAAGAGTTTTGCCACATATAGTTTCAAAAATATGTGGTGTACTTTTTTTTCAAAATAATTTTCACAGTTGTGATAATTTTCATTCACTAAATATATAAAAAAGGTTTTGCAGTGATTTTTTTCTATTTCTATATTTAATTTGTATCACTACAATATCTTTTGGAGACTTTCTAAATGCTCTCATGGTATTTTCCCCAAGAGCAATGCCAATGATTGTTTAAAAGCATTCTTGCTTTGCTAGCTGTAACAGAATTTACAACACTTACAGTTTTCATACCGCTGTGAGCACTGTGAGCACAGTTTTAGGTTCATGTACCCGCAGCTGCCCATTTAACACTTTCAGTTTGATTCTTGGTTACTCCTCACAGGTATCTTTTTAATATTTCATTTTTCCCAGTCTTTCAAAGATGGAAAAAAAACATTAGGAAAGCGAATAGAACTAGTATATTCATTTGTATTTTTATTTCTGCATCAGGTATTAGAAATCTTTATGTTTGGGGCAGAAACGATGCTGTTGTTCCAAAATCTCATCTGATTTTTCTATCGTGTGACGTCTTGTTTAAGAAACCGTAAACGGTTATTTATGAAAAATATTTGGATTTTTCTAGGAAAAGTCTTGTTAATCCCAAAATTACAGCTAAAATCTTTCGTTGCAAGATTGGAAACAAGACCATGGGTTAAACATTTAACCCTGCGTTAGTGCTAACCGGTATTTGAACAACTGGGCCCAGTTTTATAATGACTAGCTACCAGCGGGAAGCCTGTGGTTTTACACTTTACAGAGTCAAAGTTTGGGGTGACTGTGTTTTTATGCATATTTTCGCCTGCAAGTTTTGAAACGTTGTTTGCGGTATGTAAAATTTATTTAAGATCACAAGCAAAGCACAGATTTGGAAGCTTTATTGTTTCTGAAATCATGAGTTTGGAATCTGCTGCAAAAGTTCTGCAACGAGCAACTGAACTTGACTCGAAACAAAACTTTCCGGAAGCCCTCGTCTGTTATCAGGAAGGCTTGAGTCTTCTTATGGATAGCCTCAAATTAGCACCAGTCACGGCCTCTACAGAACGACAGAAAATCCGTGAAAAGATCGAGTGTTACATGCTTCGAGCTGAAAACCTTAAAAAAGTGGTGGAAGATCAAAAAGGCGAGGCGAAATATCACAAAAGGATTGAGATAAAAGATGGTGACAAAGGATTTAGTTACAAAAACCTTTTCGAGCCCTACTTGATTAATCGTGTTGTTGAGGTAGAGGTACACGACCCATACATTAGGAACTTTCATCAAATACATAATTTTTTACGTCTGTGTGAACTAGTGGTGAGAAAAGAGACAGTTAAAAGAATCAAACTTGTCACAGGTACTAAGAATAAATAAGTGTTAATATTATGATTTGTTTTTCACGCGCGAACTTGTTGTTTTTGTTGTTGTTGACAGTTGTTTTGTGGTGTATGCCGTGAATGCTGGTTTTAACGGATTATTTATTGGTTTTCCTTACTTTACTGACGTTGTTCAGTAAACTGTGCTCTTTAAGTGGGTAGCTCCACCTATAAAATTTTTCTGCAATTGGTACAGAATTTAATGGAGCCAAAACCAGTTGTAGAATTGCACACAATTTGGGCATTCTGCTGTAAAAAGTATCGGTATTACTTCGTGTAGAGGACACAGAATTAAACAAGGTTGATTGACCAACCAAAATATAATTGGAGTAAGCTTTATATTCTCTTTGTTTTCACGCACAATAAAAGCATGGAACACTTTGAGCGCTTCAGCTGTTGAAGCCAGCACTCTTGCTGTGTTCAAAACAGTAGTAGGAAAGTAACTGTCAGCTGATCCCCCATTTCCGGATTAGCTTAGCCCTATGTGAAAGTTATTATAATTTTTAAAAACAAAATTCTTATTCTTTTGATTGGTCCAAAAATCTGTATCCTCTACTCAAAGTAAAAGCTAAATTATCAAAGGCTAATTTGTTATGACCATAGCTTTAGGATGTTTTCGTTTGGGGAATAAGTCCTCTGAAATCTTAAGAGAACACTAATAATAATAATAAAAAAAAATGCATTCCTTTGACATGGGGGCAGATGTGGTTGGCTGCAGATCTCTGCTTTCTAACCACAAGGTGCTCGGTTTGATCCTGTCACTTTGCTGAGATTTGAATGTTTGTGTGGCCTTGTTTTCTGCCTAAGCCAACTCAACTTTCCAACCCTCCCAGGTAGGAAAATGAGTACCAGCGTCTGCTGGGAGCTAACCTGCAATGGATTAGTGTTCCGTCGAGAGGGAGTCAAAGATTCTCATCTGCTTGACACACAGAAACCAGAGATAAGTTCTCGCTCCATGGGCCACTAGGCTCAAAAGGATTTAGCTTTAGCAATTTGTGATTTGATTAATATAATTGTTGAATATATAATTTTACAATATATATTTTAATATACTGGTATTAAGTTAGTTGGTGCATGCTCTGATTGGTTTATCAAGCAGATTTTAATTCATGGGACGTCAGAACCTGACCGCATCTTTAACTCCCTTTTATTTTCCTGTAGATCCCTCACACTGTTCACATTTTACATAATAAGTTTTTTTGTATTTAGTATTTTAAGAAATTTTTATCATACTTCAGAGCTTTGTTTCAAGATGAGGGTAGAATAAAAAACCATGAAAAGAAGTAAATATTGTTGTGAAACATTGCCATGGATCTGGTTAAGCCTGAATGCAAGTAATTTTGGCCTATTCTCTTGGTAGTAAATTTTAAAATGTGTTTAATTTGGTATCCTGTATGTATTCTTCAGTAAGTATTTGCATAAGGTGTTAAGTTAACATAAAAACAAATTAAATAATAGAGTATTTTTGTTAATTTCTTGTCACTAAGCATAATTAATGTTAAGTAAATTAATTTAAGAACTGGAATAAGTACTGTACCTCATATTATAAATGGACAAATGTGATTGACGCAGCTAGTAAGATCTTTGCTATGTAGCCACAAGGCCTCCAGTTCAATTTCAGCAGCTTGCTGAGATTCAGACATTTGTGTGATGTTCTTTTCTGCCTAAACCAACTCAGCTTTCCATCCTTTCGGGGTAGGTAAATGAGTACCAGCATCTGCTGGGAGCTAACCTGTGATGGATTAGTGTCCCGTCCAGGGGGAATCAAAGACTCTCGTCTGCTTAACACTATGGAAACTGGAGATAAGCGCCAGCCCCACAGGCCACTAGGCTTGTAAAAGGATTTAACTTTAGCTTATATTATAAAATAATATTAATGTCATTATTTTTATAAATGACTGGATCAGGGGTAAAGTTACTATTGAGGGAGACAGATAACATTTGTATAGCATCATTGAAGTGATCCAATCTGGTTTACAGCAGAATATTGAATTGTAAAATTTGAAGGTCAGTTATGAGGCCTATAAAGCCACCATTAAAAAGGACAACATCAAATAATATGATATTATGCAGAATGGTGAATGGCAGTTTGGTAGTTACAACAGGCAATTCTAGCTTGCCTTACAATGTATGAATCCCCAAAACATCGATATAGAAATTTTTTTCTTTTAAGTGATAACTTTAAAAGTTCATAATTAATATGAGCCAGCCACTACAAAATAACCAATTATCACTTGATGTATAACTAGAGAAAGTTATAATCTTAACGACTTTTATATTCACGTTAACTTAACCTGCTTTCTTTAAGAACAACTTGGCCAAAATTTAAGAACAATATAAGAACAATGTCAGGCTGAGGTTCCAAATTAATCTATGAAAATATTTTTTATATGAACCACTAAAACTCATAAATTAACAACAACACAATTAGTAACACAATATGAATCATAAAAAAATTAAAAACAATGGAGCTTGGAATAATTTGTTGTTCTTTTTTAAAAAAAGTGTATGTATTAACAAAGATTGCTAATCTCTTCTGTACATTCTACAAATGAGGCTAACAAATTAAAAACTATGTACAAATAACACACACATTTACTATATATATATTTTTTGATTTAATGATCGTAATAATTTCACTGATTGTTTTAGGAAAAGATGATAATCTAGAAAACCAAAGACAACAGTGTAGTCGACTTGAGGAGCTAAGAAAAAGCTTAAAGCAACACAACATCGAACTCCTAGTTGAATTTTCTACAACACTACATGACCGAGAAATATGTTTTGACAATGGTTGGGTTGTAAAAATTGGAAGAGGATTGGACTACTTCAAACGACCCCAAGGAAAATTCAGCATCGGAACAGGAGACATGGACTTAAGAGAATGCCATGAAACTACAGTGGACATTTATTTGAAAAGAAAATGATATAATTTTATGTACTAGTTAATAATTGTCTAGGGGTTTGGGTGTGGTACACATTCTGACCATAATTTATATGGTCTCCAGTTTGATTCGATCCTTGGCGCTGCCAAGATTTAAACTGCTTTGTGCAACTTTTTTCTTGTCTAAGCTAATTTTAGTTTTCTATATTCCCTCTAGCCAGGGTGGGTAAATAAGTACCAGTATCGCGATTCTGTAAGCACTTTCTTTTACTTTGAGACGCCAATATTTTGTGGTATTGTCGTCTCAAAATAGCGG
>JAOBRB020395468.1:0-10239 GCA_027575285.2 Zoanthus pulchellus | reverse complement strand
GGAGTGAGGAGTGAGGAGTGAGGAGTGAGGAGTGAGGAATCACTGAGAGCTCAAAATTGTTTCTCTGGCTTCCTGTACAGAGTCAAAAAGAAACCCATGAAATAAACATTTCAGAAAATAAAAAATCCAAACATCAATGGCAATCTAAAATAAAAAATTAAAGAATTTCAATATAAAATACATTGTGGAGCTAGGTTAAAACGGTTTTGTCACATTTTGTACCAACTATGCTAATGTTCTGAAAACAGTCAAAAATGCTCATTTTATTTATTTTTTTAAGATTAAATTTTTTAATTTTTTTTCAGTTAGCTATGTCCTTCCCATTCTAAGGGTGGTAGGTTTTAACGTGTTTAAAATTCTGCTGTTTTTGCTAGTTTTAAGGTTTCCTTTCCTGATTGTATAAACGAGGTTTTCTGACTGCGGTTTTTGACTCAAAATCTTGCTGTAGATTCTGTCTCTTTTTTGGCGAAGGGCATACAAAGCGGGTGACCTGAAAGCGTTCCTTTTCTACCTGGCTTCGCTCACAAATACTCAAGCGCGTTTTTCCCAATTATCAATTTCTAAATACCCTCAAGGAAAAGGTCGATAAAATTTCCTTGGTGTCAGTGGCCAACGTGTTTGTATCCTTAAACGAAAACCGCAAAATAAATATTTGTATGTTCACAGACACAGATGCGCCGACTTCTAACATTAGCTCCATACAAAATTGACATATTACAGTCATGTAAAGTCATATCCATGCCATATGAGTGGTACACTTTGTTTTAATCAATAGTTTTTACGTTTAATAGTTGCATATACATATTTAGAATAAGTTTACAATGTTCTATTGTGAATTTGATTGGCTCTTTCACTGTTTTCTACCTGCTGATAGAAAACAGTTATGAATAGCCTATGAAAATTGTTCTTCTATCAATTTTGACCAATCATAAAGCTTCATGTACATGACTGACAAGAATCGCTTTGAAAAAAAAAAGGAACAATGGCGTCGCGACAATTTGCCAAAATTTCGGACCAAGAAATTGAATATTTAATTAAAAGAGCAGTTCCAGAAAAAACGAAAATAGAAACAAAATATGGAATGAAAAGTTTTAATGGTAAGATAAAAGTTTTACCTGTGTATCCATAAGAAAGATTTGTTTCACTCCTCAGTGCACATCGCGCGCAGTGTTTGAAATCTTTGTAAACACAATAAAACATTTTTTTCGTAAACGTTACTCCACATTTTTATGCAATAAGAAAATTGTAAATTTATACTAAAACAGTTAGACTACTCGCCCTTGTTTTCTACAAGCGATTGCTCGTAGAAAACTCGGGCTCGTAATCTAATTGTTAAATATTCTATAAAAACTAGGAACGTGAATTGCTCATGTACACAATATATTTGATACTAAATCAAACAATTCCTCCAATGAACATTTTTATACCAAAAAATCATTGCATGTTCTTCTATAAGCTGAAGAGCGAGAAAAGTTTTGGAGCATGACTGTCATAAGTAAAGTTACTCAAGTTACTAATTTATTTTTGTATTTGATTTGTCTCGGTAAATAGGGCCGGAGAACAAGAAACCCACACTCGACTACTTTATCTAAAGGTAAAAGGCAAGAAAAAAGTCGGACGTGCGCCCAAAAGCCCGCCAAATTAGATAACTTGAGTGTGTATTCTGATAAAGGACAAATTTACTAATCACTGATAACTAGTCGGGAACCTTGGTATTTCGGCCATTTGCAAGCAATCGACAAAAGCAAAAATTGTTTGAGTTTTATTTATCCGTGTGGGTGGTGTTCTCTGATATATCGAGGTCACCTGGGATGGATTTTGACCTATTGCAGGCGCGGGTTTTTTCCTGTGAGCGAAGGTTAAGTTGCTTATTTTAAATATTCGGCTCAAAATGTCAAAGTTATAGGAATCGAATCGCACGAGTAAAAAGGTAGAATTCTCATTAAAGAAAGTGTGCAGTAGTCATTGTGCATGTTTTGTCGCATTTTAATCAAATGTAGTTGCAAAATACAACAGCGAGCTGTAAAATAATATACTTAACCAAAGACAAAATACATAACACGGTGCATAACATATGTAATATATATAAAGCGCAAAAAGACATTTTATAATCACATTTGTTAATTTCATCTCAATAACATATACAATTCTAACGCCTGATTATCTATTCAAGACGGTAAAAATATACAAAAACCGCATTCTATATCAAAAGTGCAAAAATTTACAATCAACAGGAAGGTACAATATCATTTTAAAGTGCTCTCCTTTTTTTAAACAACTGATAAGGCAAAAACAAACTAAAAACGAATAGAGTCTAAGACTCTAAGATAATGTGTAATTTATCATATCAAAGGAACACTTAAAAAAATATGTTAAAGTTGAATCAATTCTTTCGATAAAACACTGTTTTGCTCGTTGTTTACTTTATCACTTTTTTAATTCAAAAGCACATACTGACAACCCCAAATAAATTGATATTATGAATATGGAATCGCATGACGTCATTATTGAGCTCATTGTTAATGCCTGAAAGATAGACTCATTGTGCGGTTAAAAGTGTCACCACTTCTAGTTATCATTAGTTACAGCTTTTGAAAATATAGCAATGTCATTTAAAATTATTAAGTCATTATACTTAGAGAATTCCTTCATGCGTTCATTCATCCTACAGCGCCGGTTACATTTTATGATAGAAACAGAACAGCTTTAAAAATAAACGGTTTCCTTTGTATCGTAGTTTTGATCATTTCTTGTAAGAATATTTCAAGGTTGACTATCGTTTTGTCTTCATAATCAGTATGATATGCATAATATATGCACCAGCAACCCACTTTTTCGAAATAGTTAATTGTTAATTGTTCTTTTGTTCCAAAAATTATCCTAGAGCTGTTGTTTTAATTGCTCTACAAGTCCATGAGCTCTTTATCTTATTTGGGAGAGAAATAAATATTTCGAAATTTTAAAACATCAGTAAACCACGTGGTTGCAAGCGAAGAATTCTTTTAAATAACTGCATTTAATCTTGTTATTTCTATGTAAAGGATTAATATTAATAATGATATCTACATAACTTTAACTTTAAGCGCAATGAATATTGTATACTAAAAATAAAATCCAAACTTTAAAATATTTATAATATATTAATTTTTTAGATGAAGCAAAAGAAATGTTCTTGAAATATTTAGGCTGCAAGGCTATATACTGGCTTGAAAATGTCCGTCTAAAATTAAAGGGCTATAGCGTAAAAATGTCTCAGCTATAGTCAACTTGTATGTTTTCACTCATACGAACTTAAACTTCAAGCTTAAGACTGGGTAAACTAAAAATTTTAATTGCGAATACTTGCCTTGGTGTTAGAAGAAAAGCTATTGAGCCATCTCTCATAAAATGTTTTAGATGAGTTATTCACAAATTCACAAAAGCACTTAAAAGCTTTACAATTTTGATCACGAGATATTGAACTGACTAAAATATAAGAATTTGTAATATGTCAGTTCATTCATAAACTGTACATGTCAAATATCAAAAATACATTTAAAAAAAGCAAAAAAAGTATAATGGAATTTGCTGAGTCAATTTAACTCATGATCAGTCAAAGCGGAAGTTCCTTTGAAAAAATAATTGAAAACTTTCTCTGCAAAATTAATATTTTTATTGACAGTTTGAATTGAGCAAGTTGCAAACTTTAAAAATAGTTAAATAAGCAGTGTCTACACGGCCAGCAGTCGGTCACGCAACTCAAAACACTGAAATGGCCGGCAGTCCATTCTTTTTTTAAAATTTAACTCAACATCAAATGTTTATGAATATTCTTGGATCTTATATATAAGATATTAACTAAGGAAGGAGAGTATCTCCGAAAACGTTTTTATGAAGAAAATTTTATAATGTTTTATATAGGCTGGAAAGTGGTACAATTATAACTAAATGATCAAATGTTTAACATCTATAAAAATCTGTCTAACAATTGAAAAACTGGTGTTTCTAGTGAAATTCAGTTTGTAGTTTACGCTAGGCATCATTTGACCAGCTTGGAAGTTTTCTTAGGTCACTGATTGCCAGTCAAGTAGCTCTAAAAATTAAATGGCCGTTAGTCCATCAAAAAAAAAACATAAAACTTTTACAGATTAAAATCAAAATAAACTATTTAATATATTTTGAAACAACTGTCTAACAATACCGGCCATTTAGTTTTTTGAGTTGTTTGATCGGCAGACAGCGAGCTAGGAAAATTTCACACGCCAAGTGTCAAATGAAAATGTGACCCAGCGAAAACTACAACTACAAGCTGAATTTCACAGGAAACACTAAGGCCAGTTTCTGAATTTATAGAGAGTTCTTTAAACATATAAAAACATTGATGTCGAGTTTAGTTTGTAAAAGTTTATTTTTATAAGAAAATCGAACTGCCGGCCATTTAGTGTTTTGAATTGCGTGACCGGCTGCCGGTTTAATATACACTGCCATAAAAATATACTTTACACGGAATTATGAAGCTGAAGTTGGCCAGTGTTAAGAATATGTGCACGTGATTGAGGCTAAGATTTCGGTTGAAAATATAATTTTGTATGTTCAGAAAAGGATTACATGTATTGTAAATTCGCTCTAATCCCAAATGGCAAAGTCATGTAAGCAGAACTATACGGAACACTTTAAATTTTGAAGCTCTTTAATACCCGAAACTAAGAATATTGGAAAAATATTGTCACTATAAAATCGGCAAAAAATATGATTATCCAGTATCCCACAATGATTGCACTTTGTGTCAAATTCAGTTACGAAATGACCAGGATGAGATTATTCATTTCCTTTAATCAACTGATTTGGTAAGATTACAATCTATGCATGTAATTATTGATAATCATTAAAACTGAAGATTGGGCTTTATAACGCCGATTGTAGCTTTCTCTGTTAAATTTCAAACCACGGATTAAATCACCAATGTAATAAAGGAATTTACAAGATTATATATCCCCAAAAGACCCGTTCAGTTGTACGACCGTTAAAATTCGCATCCAAGCAAAATATGACGTATATTTCCTGGGGGGGACTCCCCTGAAAAGTGGGTAGGGGTGCTCGACAATACTTTTAGGGTCTGAAATTAGGATCTTGCGCACCTTTTAGGGTCTTAGAAAGGCTCACGACCACCTCCGCACCAGTTAGGGTCTATAAGGCCTGGCTTATGACAATACTCTGCTAAAGTTCGGAAGTTATTCCAAAACATAGTGTTTGATGTATCTCAGTGTATATTTATCACTTTTTAATAAAGAATAATAGTTAAATGTAGTCGCACCTTTTAGGTTCTAAAATTAGGATTTGAGCTCATTTATTCGCACCTTTTAGGGTCATTTTTAAAATCTTCCGTCGAGCACCCCTACCCACTTTTCAGGGGAGTCCCCCCCCCCCGGGCGTATATTCCGAAAACTCACGAAGCTTCGTCTTCCCAAGTTTATTTATCAGTGAAAAACTTAAAAATCAACTAGTTAGAAAGAAAGTCGTTTTTAAAAACCATACACTAAGTTTCTAACTTCAAAGAACAAGCGGATCATTCATTAGAATGGTATTGAATGACTTGCTGTTGATCATGCACGAGAAGTACTAACCTGCTATCAAAACAATTTTGCCAAAGACTAAATGAATCTTTTATATTTCACCAAGTTTATAGATTTTGATAATTACCAAAATGACTTGAAACAGCACAGATGGACAAACTGAAAATATCTCTATTTTGCAAAACGAAATGACGTGTAGTCTTCCGGCAGTGTACTATATTTATAGAATCATGATCAGTTCAGTTGTATATATAGCCGGAACCATAAAGAACGCAAGCAAGATTAAAAGTTTCCCGCTATTTATATGCATAATATAGGGGAAAGGGAGAAATTTGATACCAGATACCAAGCGGAATTAAAAATATCTATTCGTGCTATAGAAGAACCGTTTATGATGTGAACATTTTCATCTTAATCAAATGACCTTATATACGCAAGTTTTAAGAGGTTGTTTATAAAGTCTCTCTAGAGGCTTTCAAAGTTCTCTTAGAACTTTATTTGTACTATCTAGTGGTATTCGATGAGGCTCTACTAGAGAATTGAAATTGTCTGGAGGCATCCAATAAGGCCTTCAACTTTTACGTTTAGACTTTCAAGCAACCTCAGATTAATCTGCCGGATAATCAGAATGAGTATCGGCCTTTTGTCTATAAAGTCTAACTTTTTTTATTCAGACATCAAAAATGTTGCAAACATTCCCGTTGTCTTACTAATTTAAGTAATATAACTCTATAAAATAAATATATTTATATATACATACGTTTAAGAATATTAGAGTATATATTATATAGTACTATTAATAATAGGAGGATTACTTGACACCTATACAAAAAATATGATTATAAATATTTAAGAGTTAACCCGCTAGACCAGGTTACACAACTAAAATGTAATCGTGTATTATATATAGTATAAATACAAAAACAAATACAAAATACTGCCCAGTTTTAACAATATAAAAACACGTTAAATTCAACTTCAATCCCAAAACAAGCTATACAAGATGAAAAAAACAAAAACGCGGATAAAAACAAAAGTTTAATGACTAATTGGCTTTTTTATAGGAGCCGGCCTTTGAATTGTTTTTGATGCAAGGCTTACAAAATGATTATTTTTATTGCAATCTGAATGAAAAATTTAAAAAAAACTAAATAAAAACCAATCAGTTTAACGATAAAAATAGTAAAGTATGCTTTACTATAGCACAACCACAAGAACTTGATATCTATATCGACATGTAACTTGTTTTTTTAATTCACAAGATCAAAATGAGAGAATTTATAGTTATTAGCCAAATTAGGTTGACCGCATGCACAAGTGTCTCCTTAAAAACCACTTTTGAATTCATTTAATACTAGAGATAATATATCGATAACATATTATATAGCAATATAAGGATAATTGTCTCTACTTAACAATTATTTCTTTTTTAAAAAAAATTAAAATAGATTATGATTTTTCTTGTTTTAAATTGTATAATTATAAAGAATCTTTCATGGTTTTTCTAAGAAGTCATTTATCGCACATCCTGTTAAAAACGATTTCTTCGTTGATATACAGATCTATATAATTTATCTATTTGAATGAAAAAAACAGCACACATTTATTTTTATATTGTTTTTTTCACCACCTAAAGGAATTTAAGTACCTCGAGTACGTATTCAATAGTTGTTGTTGAGTTTTGTTGAGTAACCTTGAGTAGATACTTATCAATCAATGGGAATACTTGTTCTGCATTCAAATGTTCGAATTCTTCGGAAAGTCCAATAAGCTGTGTGAGTGGATTGTTATAAATTGAGCTGCCGTTAGGCATCTCAGACAGATACCAGTAGCCTTCTGACCTGAGCAAGTTGAGAAACTTAGCAGGATAACATGAAGCTTCTGTTACTGATTTTTCTCAGTATTCTGCTACTGTGCTCTGCCGTCGAGTTAGACAGCTTCCAAGGTAACAAAGAGATGCGTTGAAATTTTTCTCTTTAATAAATCCAATTTTATTTAGCTAAGCATTTCATATTCGTGTTAACAGAAGCGGAGGAGAATGACTCACCGTTTGAGGCAAACAGTGATGAATTACCAAACGGTAAGAAAATATTTTTAATTTTTTTAATCCTATTATTATTAAATTCTTCCAACTGTAACTCTACTTTTCGTTTTACAAGTATAAGATGTATTTTCTTTTAATTTCCAGCAGTTTGCTTTTGTATTATCAATTCTCAATTTCTTATTACGAAATGTCGTATTTTATTAATAAAAGACTTGGAGTGAAGGGCTTAAAATCTTCAAAAAGTCTTTTGGAAGTTAACATTTCTAATTAGCCTGATAATACGGACGATTGTTGTTGCTAAAGGAGGGTCATTGTTTTGACTTTTAAATTGTTTTACACCTCGATGCTTTTATATCTAAGTATATCCCTCGCGGGTTTTGTATTAACTACAGATTCATAAAACACTAGTCGCAAAGATATTTTTAGAAAGAGAATATAATTTTTTGAAACGAGGCTGGGTATTCATATATTTTTATCTAAATGCTGTGGCACAGAGTATGCTGAAGAATATGACTTTGCTTGGCGGTTTAAAAAGCGCGTAAGAATATTAACGTGAAGATTATACACTCTTCTTTATACATAAGAACCTTTTTTATAAGAACTTTTTTTTATGGCTACGTTTGGAAAACAGAGTACAATTATTGCACTGTCATCCCTTCAAAATTACGGCTCACTTCGAAATGCAAAAAAAATATGGAAAGATCTCGGAAGAAAACAAAATAATACATTTGAAATTCTGTAAAGACACGAGCATTCGAGTTGTAAACAATTTTGTTTAAAATCATGGACATGGTTATCCAAACCATGCACCCTTCATTTCTATACCGGTTCCCACAACTTTCTAAGATTTGAACTATAAATATCTCTTGTCTTTTCCTGTCTATATTTTGGGATTCAACTAGTTGGTTGTGTTATTTGAAATGCGTTTTTCTCGAATCAAATTATTTTAAGACTATACGTGCGACTACAGGTAAAAATTTAAAACTCAATCACTGTTTTCACTTTCGCCACAAAATTTCTTTGGCACCATTGTATTCCACCACCATTATGATTCCACAACCGTGTCAGGAAATTTGGGAGTAACTATAGAATACCCCGCCACTATCGCTTATTATAGGAGTTTAGCGCATTTGTTTTTAGAGAACGAAAAATGTTACAGTGGCGGGGTATTCTATTGGGAGTCAGGTTTGCATAGTGGTCATCAGTCGTGCCTCCCACCTCTACGACCCGGGTTCGATTCCTGGGTTCGGCATGAGGGCTGAGATTTGTCGATATCAATCTGACTTCAAGGGTTTTTTCCCCTGTACTCAGGATTTCTTCCCTCAGCAAATTCGACTTTCACGCCAAGATCTGAATCGTCGAGCGATTAAAACATTAGCCTCTAGCTGGGAAGAATAGGCAACCACTTCCTTCACAATTAACGTTAAATAAAGTATTCATTGATTCATTGATTCATTGATTTAGTTAGTTAGTTAGTTAATTATATTTATAGTTGCGCCGAAATTCGGAAATACAATTTTTTTCTCATTTCTGATAAATTCGAGGTCGTTAACTTTAAAAGCTGTTTTTTACAGAATTTCACACCCTTTCCAAAGGCCTAGGACTGGTGTAATGTGTGACGAATGTGTGATGTAAAACAAAAATAGAAGTTATACATTTTGTTTTCATAGGAATGATATTTTATGACAATATTTAGGCTGATATTGGACAAATTTATTTTGACATAATTAAGTATGTTTAAAACTATAAACGTCACTTATCTGATGTTTTGCAATTGCAGTCTAATCCCAATAAGTATAAATTTACAATGTTCTATTGGAAATCTGTGAATTCAATTGGCTCTTTCACGGTTTTCTATCTGCTTCTTTCAAGCTCTTCGGTACCGTAGTCCGTCTAAAAACGAAGATTGTTTGTAAAAATATTTTCAGTTTAAAATTTGCCAAAAATAAGAATATTCACTCTTGATCCGAAAAAAATAATATTTTTATCTTAGAAAAAAATGTTTAAAACAAACTTAGGGATCGAGGTTTGTACAGAGCCCAACAAATAGAAAAAGAGAAGTTGGAAGAAATGCAATTTCTCCCTGACATTATGCATAGAATCCCTGATTCTAGTCACCCTATGTGAAATTCGGTCGATTTCCCCTGAAAAAAAAGTACAAATATTTATTCATTCATCAATTTTGATTTTAAAGTCAAGCAAACGAGTTTGTTTTTTAAAAAAAAAACTTTATTCTCGAATGAGTGTTTTTGACATCACACGTAACACAATGTCACGAATGTCACGTCATTCAATATCAACTCATTCCGTTTAAATAAACAAAATAAAATGTAATTTGTAAGGCTGGCACTACGACAATATCAAACTTTTATTGCAAATATTTCGACTAGTAGAACTAGTCTTCTTCAGTGCTCTAGTGAAAAACGAAATAGAAGTTATACATTTGTTTATTGGACAAATTTATTTTGACATATTTAAGTATGTTTAAAAATATAAACGTCACTTATCTGATGTTTTGCAATTGCAGTCTAATCCCAATAAGTATAAATTTACAATGTTCTATTGGAAATGCAAGGCTGGCACTACGACAATATCAAACTTTTATTGCAAATATTTCGACTAGTAGAACTAGTCTTCTTCAGT
>JAOBRB020395359.1:0-10240 GCA_027575285.2 Zoanthus pulchellus | reverse complement strand
GGTAGGTAAATGAGTACCAGCGTCTGCTGGGAGCTAACCTGCGATGGATTAGTGTCCCGTCCAGGGGTAGTCAAGGACTCTCATCCGCTTAAGACTACAGAAACCGGAGATAAGCGCCGGCCCCATGGGCCACTAGGCTCGAAAGGATTTAGCTTTAGCTTAGTGTGGCGGCGCAAGAAAGAACACGAATCAACCAATAACGAAGCCTTATTTGCCCATGAGAACGCTCAAAATTCAACATGGCAGATACTGGAGAAGGTGAGCACAGGGCCCCATAAACAAAACTTGTAGTCTTACGACAAAAATCAGGCAATAAAAGATGAAAATCGGGAGTCTAGAGACGTAACTACGCATGATGATGAATATCAACGTTTCAAAGAATATTTTTGATTATGTTTTAACCTCTTAGTTATCAAATTTCTAGATGCAACTCGAGTATTTTCCACTATTTTGAACAAGAAAATGCTTGTAATTACGTTTAGTTAGATGATAATCAACAATATCCGAGGTTAAATCTTTTTTTAACGAGACTATTTAAAAACAATTTAATTATAAATATTCAGACTATGTACCGAATAAAAGGGAGACTACTTACTGACGTTTCGAGCCATAGTCCTTTCTTTTCGGTTTTACTCCGACGAAGGACTAACGTCCGAAATGTCAGTAAATATTCTCTCTTTTATACGGTGTATAATTTACATATTTATCTTTAAATAGACCATTTCCGAGTTCTCTTGTGCCTCGGCTCTGTTTGAAAACGAGTCTAAGTGCGAAACCTTTCATATGAAAATGAGTTCTGCATTCAGTTTCATTTTCATGCAAATCAAAGTCATTTTCATAAGAATGGATTCGCACTTAGACTCACTTTGAAACAGAGGCCTATTGTTTCTTTAGAAACACCGACGCAGCTCACACTAGTTTACCGGTAGTTGTTCAGAAACAACCAACTTCAGCCAGAGAATGAAAGCATTGTACAGCATTTCCTAAATCTTTCCCTCACTTAGAAATACTGTAAAAGTCACAAATTTTAAGATAACTCATGTAACTTACTTGTAAGAGCTGGTCAGCGGTTGGACGACTCTGGTAATCTCTCATAAGACAGGTGTTAACAAACTGATGAAACTTTTTTGACCAGGATTTCTTTGATTTCAGCTTGGGAGGCTCACTTCTTGGTATAAGAAACAAAGCTCTCATGGGATGCATATCACACAAAGCTACAGTCAAAAGACAAATTTGTCTAGTGAATTCACCCGTTCAGTGCAAGTCATAACATAACACATACAAAATAAGATATTTTATTGCAAAAAACTAAAAACTGATCAACCACGGCCCAGTTGTTCAAAGGCTGGTTAAGTTTAACTCTGGGTTAAGCAAAAATTCAAACAGGAATTTCTTCTTTATGAGGACTGTTTGGATTTTTTAGCAAAGTCTTGTTAATCCCAAAATTACAGCTAAAATCTCTCCTAGTAAGATTGGAAACAAGATCGTGGGTTAAACATTTATCCCTGGATTTGTGCTAATCGGTATTTGAACAACTGGGCCCTGAGCATAAAATTAAATACTAAAGGTGAATTTCTCTCAAACTTGCTCAAATAAAAGTTTAGTTTTAGAAACAACCTGTATTAAATGCCAATCAACCTAAAAAAGAAGTAATATCTTTTGATATGTTAGCATCTTACGTAAAGCAGTATTTATAAAATATGCATCCTTCTTCAAGCCATTTTTTTCTGAAATATTTTGTAAGGTGCGGTAATCTGAAAAATGACAGAAATACTGTGCAAAATACTTATTACATTAATTGGACATTTACAGGAAAATTAGTGTCTAAACTGACTTACGAGGTTGTGACTCTGCCATCTCAATAGCTGTAATACCAATCGACCACATGTCGCACTGGAAACAAATACAAATGGTAAAAATTAATATTACTTAACAAGCAAGCTGTGAGCATACGGCTCCACCACGCAGAAAAAAATCGTAAACCGATGGGTCTAGATACCTTCCGAAAAAAATTCAAAATACTGACTATATCAACCACAATTATTTTTAAAATTGAGCCGTTTTTACTTCAGCGAAAGTTATCCTTTATCAGAGTTTAACTTCAAGTTAGTTAATCTTGCGGATTTTTGGCGCACATCCAGCAATTTTCCCGCTTTTTAGATACGTATGAAGTTTGGGAGTTTTATTAATTAGGTTTTTTTGTTGGAAATATTAGAACGGAATTCATTCCTTCACCAGATTTACTGAATACCGGATTTACAACTGTTGTAATTGGTAATTGGTTAGTTTTATGATGCGAACATTTGGAAGCAAAAATATGCAGATTCTTGACTTGCTTTGACAAGATCACTCCAGGATGGCGATTCCGTACAACATTTCAATTACTGGTCGAGTTCTTCTAACGTTTTATTATATAACACTGAACTTACAACCCAAAGGACATGCTGATAAATTCTAAAACAAGTTTAGATTGTTTTGTTTAATGGATTGTTGCCTTACCATAGCACAACAAATCTCAATTCGATAAATTAATCTCTTCAACGTTTCAAAACAGTCTATCAGTAACTTACCCTGTTGTCGTACGTTGCATCTGGTTGTTCATCGCAAGCTATTACTTCCGGTGCCATCCTGCAGCGAGGTATTGTGTCATTTCAAAGCAATGCAAAATTACTTTAAAAGTTTGTTGTAATAATAAAACTTAGAGACAATTAATAATACTCTAGCTTGTGAAAGACAAAAACTACAGTTACACGTATGGTGGAGTTAGTTGCAATTCAGTTCTATGGTTGATTGCTTCTTAAATTTTTATTAAGACTCTATTTTATTTGATAAAAACTAAAATTAGCAGTATTAAATTGTAAAACATAACTTGGAACGTTGTTAGCTACTAACATACAAAATGGTGATCTCTAAAAATTTTGGATTTGTTTTTCAACTTGCCTGGCTGCAATAAAACTCATTGCTCCAAAATCTTCAAGGTCGCCAAGAATATCAATTTAGGGCTTGGATTAAACAATTTATAGACGAACTTGAATAAAACTTATTATCAAGTTATAAAGTTATGAGCCTCAAATCACAGAAAACGACGATACTGAAATGACATGATTATCTCTTGGCATCTTACCAATACGGCGTGCCAATAAAGGTGTTTCTTCTTCCAATGGTCCTGTCAAGTTGTGCACTGACACCAAAATCGACTATTTAACAAACAAAACACTTATTAACCATCAAACTAAACTCAAATTGCGATGACAATCAGCTTTTTAAAGTTAAATAGAGAGAAATAAAAGAAAAGTAACATAATTAGTTTTTGGGTGGGATTCGAACCCCACATCTTCGGTTTACTAGTCCGACGTGTTAACCACTACACCACAAGGACCAACCACGCTGGTAACGCAGCCGGACAATGCTATGTAGATGGCAACTAGAGGGGTTCCCTGAGCGTTATTTATCTCTATTGGTAAGCTGAACACCGTAAATTTTGGTACGCATCTGTGGTATTATATATAGATAAATTTATGTGATTGAAATGCGTTCGTATAAATCTACACACCGAACGCATTTATATCACATTTTTCTAGCTTTTTAAAGTTGTCGAGAATGGACACAAATAAATATTAACGGTTATGAATTAAAATGTTCAATTTGTATAATAAGTTACAAAAACTGTAATCACTAACAAAATGTTCAATATCTAGTAACGAGATACCACAGCTTTTATAGGTAAAACTTTAATGACGCCAATGTGCACATTCTGCTTTATTAGTACTAGATTTGAGACTAAAACTTTCTCCCTCTTTGTTTGTTCAATACTTAAGCTTTTAAAAAAGCTTAAGTATTGAACAAACAAAGAGGGAATATGTTCACGCTGCTCAAGCAGTTTCTACAAAATATATATCGGTTCCGAAATACCCAAAACAGCAGGTCGATGGCAAAACCGTTCACGAGTTCGCGGCATATATTCACTATACGATCTTCATAAGATCACTGGAACACTGCATATCATATTTTCAAAAGATGTTTATTTTAATACATAACACTCTCAATATATAAAGTGCTTCAGTTTTTGTATCCTTATTCGAAACTGGCGCAAATAACAAAGAGAAAACATAAACAACAATCCGCAGATATCTCTCGACATTCCAATGCCTAGTGCAATCAAGAGATTGTTTACAGTTTATCATTTTTGTTTCTGCGTTAAAATACAGTAAGCCTAACAAGCTTCCATTAGACTGAGCCATAATATTTTAATTTTGATACTCTCAGGTTTAAAAGAAAAGATCTTAATCATTTTCTTGATTTCCACTCATTATCCAGAGCGTGTTAGGACCCCTTATTTATTAATTTCTCAAACATCACACGAAAATAATTTTGTCTCTTCTCCTTTATAAAGGAGAAGGGACAAAATTTCATTGCTATGAAAATATAAATATTTTCATAGCAATGAAATATTATTGGATGAGTTCAATGAGTACTTCCTTATCTCATTGAGGGTTCGCTTCCTCAAAACCCGATTACCGTTAATCCTGAATTAATGTCTTAATCCTTGTTTGTGTTTCCTACCTTCTATAGCTTGCTCTGGTCTGGAATTTCGAAGTTTATAAGTTTCTTTATTGGTGAAACCGAGCAGAATTTTTTTAGCATCACAAAGCTTTACTTATGAAAAAATAGTTCTCTTAATTTTGTCTTAATCCAGGATTAAGTTAATCGGAATTTTGTGGAACCGGGCCAAATGCTATTGCTTTTCGAGGCGAAAGGTTATTCACTGACTTAGTCTTGCCTCCATGTCTATAACGTTGATCGATAAATCGGCTTCAAGATCAGGTTTTGTCGCAAAGCCTTGTCATTTTCTTTGCGTTAAACGCGAGTGAAGATAGATTATCAACGCATAATATGGAAGACAATATTACTAAAAAAATACTTTTGAAATCTTCTTCCATGCCCATCCCTTCAATACACTTTGCTCTACGAGTCTAACAACGCTAACAGCAAATCGAACTCTTCGTGATATACAGATGAACAAATGCACAAGTTTACATATTCCATGATTACTACCAGTATATAGTTTTTATTCTGTTCCTCCGTTTATTGGTTATTCAATTTTGTTCTACCCACACACACACACTTTCTTAGTATTTTTATTTTTCAAAACGCTCAAAACACCTCGCTTAACTTGACCCCAAAAATTATTCTAAATCTAAGAATACCCACAAAGGAGATAAAGTTTAGTTCAAACTTGTAAATGAATGCAAACAAAGCTCATAAACTAAGTATCCTTTACAAGAATCCTTTATTAGAAATTATACAAACCTAGTTTAACTTCAGCACTTTCTGTTAAAAGAACATTTTGCCCTTTGATGTCTCTGTGAATTACATGATTTTGATGCAGATGACTAACGCCCTACGAAAAAGAATGATAACACAAAAATTGGATCAAATTTTGAAAAGTAAACTACTGGTCATTTCGTCATATACTTAGAAGGCTTTACTATCTAAGAGATCTAGACAGAAACCAAATAATTCGAAATATCAAAAGCACAAAATGCAATACCTCAAAAACACGCCCGCCACATTCTTTTTACTTTCTAGCTCTGGGATGAACTTTGCTTGATGATCTAGGCTTAATTTCCAGATGATCTTCTGTTTGCAATTTCTTTTACAAAGTGTAAATTGCGCTTGCAAGATTATTTTTGTAACTCAAGAGCAATCCTCTTTTTCTTTCATAATTTATCCCTCTTCCTAGGTCAACTTGCGAGTCAACGCTATTATTTTTACACGTTTTCTGTCTGAGCGTCACCTATCGGAATCTTGAAACTAGTTATGGATAGAATAAAAACTTCTTCCTAAGCAGCCTGAGAAACACTAATTCTGAACTTTTAACCTAGAAAAGGAATGTTTACCGGACAGCACTCCACAAATTTAGTCATTCCATTTGCGAACATTACCATTCCAAAAATAATTATGGATTAATAATTATTTATACATTTTGAATGTCCATACGTGAAATTGATCTCATTGATCTAAACATTGTAAATTAAGTCTATTTTTGGTTCAATAAACACAGTTCCATGGTATTGAAAGTTTATGATTTCAAGTTTGCAACAATGTATTTTAATAAGATCTTCATGATAACTAAATTGATCCACAACACTAAAAAGACAGCAATCATAATATAAAGTATATGAACCCTTGATAAAAATTAAACAACTACAGCTTACATTCAAAATTTCTCTGCAGACATAAGCAATCCATTCTTCTTTTAAAGCTTTATTTCTAGATGCTGAAAGGAATCATTCAAATCTCGATTAACCCTTTCAGTCCCAGTCGGTTATCAACACCCAACTTCTCCTAACATAACACATACAAAATAAAACATTTGGCAAGGAGGAAATAAGATTTGATCATACAATGCAATCTACAGAAGATTAACACTAAAATTCTCTCAAACTTGTTCAATAGAAAGTATAGGAACAAGTTGGGAGAATTTAACAATGAACCTGGGATTGACAGGATTAAACTTTTACACCGAGAAGCTGAGTAAAGGTAATTTACGACTGAGACAATTGTTGTGAAACTGGAAAACATTTAAGTCCTTATAGATATAAAACACTGTCATGAGGACGCAAGGAAGAAAGTGAAGCAGATTTAAGGGACCAACAAGCTGAGGTAGATTAATCTAGTCAGGAGCAAGATCAAAACTTCCTATTAGCGTTGCTTGGAGAACAGAGAAAAGAAGGAGACTGGATATTGGATAAAGCATTGAAAAAATCGACAAAATAAGGAAAACTGATATTATTGATGTGAACGCCACAAACATAGAAAAAACAGATGTGGAATTACAACCAAGTATCAGGAAGCAAATAATTGTGGAGAAAACAAATGGAGAACTTTACACGAACAGTTGGGCAAAGAATTTGCACAATGAAGGCTGCAATGAAAACAGTGTTTCTAAGGGCCATATTGTATAACATGAAAGGAAAAATACTGGAACTTTGCACTGCCAGACCTTGCATTAGAGTGACTAATGGATCATTACCTTTGACAAGATCTGTTATTGAGCCAGCACCACAGAATTCCATCACCAACTGTTGGAGATTGACAAAAAATATTTAATAAATTAGAGAGTGTGTACACATTCAATAATAAAAAGAAGGAAAAACATATTATTCAGCAGTAAGTACTTTAAGTGAAAAATAATTGACAATTCCAATAATCACTTTTAATTATTGGTATGCACAAAACAGAGAAAAGAACTTTATATATTATTAATAATTCAAATGAACATTTAAACACCTAATATAATTGATATGAAGTGTGTAGGTTCGTTAGTTTACAGCGGCTCGGTTGACACCGATGGTAAGATCTCTAAGTACTGCATTTCTTCAAAAAGATGCTGGGTTAGGGTTCTGGCACCCTAGTAACAAAGGATTTTGTTGTTCAAATGTTCATCAAGATGATATCATAAAATTATTACATTCAAGGTAATTACTGAGTTAATGATCAAGTTCTTCCTCTAAAGCCTGGAAAGCTCTGGAGACATGATAACCATGATAAAATAAACTCACCCACAGCTGATCATCCTGTCCTGAAGGGCCCTTCTTAATAAATGCACCATAATATGTTGCAATGTTACGATGGTGTGAATACTAAATAAAGAAAAGGATAACTCATGAAATAATGGTCAAAATCACATCTATTAATTAGCTATTAAAAGAAATATCTTTTTTTATCACTACTAACAAAAAGAAATACAAATGTGCACAATTTTTTACTACGTTTCGACATTGTCCGATGTCATTATCAAGTAAAATTCTTAAATTGTGACAGAGTATATATACTTATACAACAGTTATGTAAATTACTGAGAAAGGGCATATAATGACTCTGACAATGCTGATTCTAGCAGTATGCAGTCCTGATGTGCGTTGCATATGAGCTTAGTTTAATCAACATGCTCTCTATAAGTTCTCCTTTCTGTGCATTCTCATAGCTCAGCGGATAGAGCACTTCCATAGTGCTTCTTTGGGAGGTGGGTTTAAATCCTACTGGGACTCAGAATATTTGATGTCTCACTAATAATGTCATCTTGAATAATTTGCCTTTCACATCAATTTTTATACTGAGCTCTGATCAAAACTAACCATGATCTATATTTCACATAGTTTATTACTGACATTAACATCACAACTGACTGTAACAGTGATGATCCTAGCAGTATGCAGGGCTTTTGTTTTATAAAGATCTTGTGCAAGGAGAAAGCTAACACAGATGATGACAGCCCAGGGAATAGAAAACACAATCCCTGCACACTGGAATGCACCGAGCAGGGCACATGCACTGAGTTATCACTGAAATCAAATAGGGAAAACACTTTTTTGGAGTTCTCAGTACAGTCGAACCTCGATTATCCGGACCTCGATTATCCGGACTATTTGATTATCCGGACTATTTGATTATCCGGACTTTTTTCTCTGGTCCAAATTTTTTTAATGAATATTAATTAGTTGTAATCTTGAAAAATCAAAGTCACAAAAAGCCCAATAATCCTTTCAAAAGACTGTTGAAACAGCGTATTATCCTGTGCTCTAGTTTCAAATTCGCAAGTACGTTGAGGAAGAGAAACTTGTATCGACTAAAGCGCCAACGCAATGTTTCAAAAAATGCTCGTCGTGGATAGAATCGCAGAGTGATACTGACCCTGTACAGTTATATATAATACTGCTAAGATGAATGATGGACCTTGTAATGCTATCAAACTACAAGTCTTTAAAGCAAACAAACATGCCTGAACATTTTGGACGTTTGTGAATACCTTCAGGAACTGAAAGTTTCTATTTGTAAATACCTACATGTACAGGCTGTGTAAAGTTCCCTAGAAAATGGTGTTTCTTTGCTGTAACCTTTTGTTTACATTTCTATCTCATTAATATTTATGTTTTCGATTATCCGGACTCTCGATTATCCAGACTATTTACCGCGGTCCCGACGAGTCCGGATAATCGAGGTTCAACTGTTATACTTGGAAGTAATAGTAAAAACTAATTCAGTATTTGTTTACCTTTTAAGAGAAACATTAAAATTTGTTTTTCTATTCACAAAGCATAAGCGAAGCAATAAAAACATTAGTTAATGACCTGCACAAAGCAATTAAGAGTAAACCAGAAGTAAGATTTTTGAAGCCATTGTCATTCACGTCCCAACCTTGTTGCTTTGGTTCCTTAACAACCTTGCTCTCCAGGATTTCTCACAGCTCAATGGATAAATCGAGCACCAACCCACTGCTTGAGTTTGAATCCTATCAAAGCTCGGCAATTTTGAGAGATTTGATTTCCATTAAAATGATAATTTTGTCACTATCTGTTGTGTTGTACAATGAAGTTTCTCCCAAACACCAAGTTTATGTCAAAATTGAGATCTTGTACATAGCATTACTACAAGTAAACAAGCACCCAAAGAAGTGTTTGAGCTGCTTAAAGAATATCACTTTAGCATCAAACAGTCAATCTGGTTTCCACATCAAGTAAAGGTTTTATAGCAAAATCACAGTCAACGTGTATAAATACTATGTAATACTATTTATGACTCAAATTAATTTTACTGTATTGACTCCAAATTTGCTTACAGTAAATCATCTCTCACCTTTCTAAGAACATTAATTTCTAATTTGATTTCTTCCTCTTCATCCTACAAAACATAAAAAAAAATTCAAGCAAAATATTCAGGATATTGACAATGTCATTTAATTAGTAAACAAAAGCTACATAATTTTAATCTTGACAAGAATTTAGAGACAATCCAACAAATACAACATTTATTTAAATAATAGTAAGATAATTTTAGCTATTACCAAACAACCTTGGTTTGCAATATTTCAAGTCACTAAAACTAATTTTAGTTAAGAAGGAACTAAAGGAAGGATAGAAGCCATTCTTGACAAGGCGATTAATCCTAGTATGCATCATTGAAGGAAAACATGTTACATGAAAGCATGAGGGAAGGGGGTCAATTGGACCCGACCCCACCCCCTCTCCTTCTAATTTCAAAAGTAGTCAACCAATGGTCATGAAACTTGGTAGGTGTCATAAGTGTCCAGTAAAGTATAGTCAGGTGACACTTTGTTGGTTTCCAAGCCAATCGTAGCAAAGAAGTGACATTTCCAGACGGTAAAATTGGTGTTCTTCAAAAATATTTAAATATCTGATCAATATAAAAACTTTTCATTTGTTGTTAAAATTCAGAC
>JAOBRB020395358.1:0-19980 GCA_027575285.2 Zoanthus pulchellus | reverse complement strand
ATCTCTAACTGTGTCAGGTCACCCTAAGCCTCAGTTTCATGTAGAAGCTTGGTTACCTTTCAGGAACTGTGAAATGGACTATTTTGCTATCCTGCTTTAATTTATGAAAGTAAAAAATTTTTAGATTTTGACAATGCAATAAATTTTATGCATCAATGATTTAAGAAATTAAACATGTTTTCTGTACCTTTATAGCCTGTTGAAAATGTTATAGAATACTTAAGAGTGGATCACCTGCTAGTGAATTTTCATAAACATAGCCAATGTTTTTATAAGGATATTAAGTTACATGCCAGACAACATGTTTTATAGTGTTTTGATAAAATTATGAAAGAAAATCTTAACAAGGAAAAAGAGGATATACAAAGCATGGATACTTTAATTTCTTTCATGAAACGAACTGTAACTTCTCGCTAGTTGAAGACATAGCAAACCATATTACTAAGTGTTGAGTTCTTGTTTTCGTTGTTGTTTCAAACTTACAATTCAGCAATAAACTAATGAAAAACAACTTTAAACACAAGGTGCGAAAAGCCCAAGTTCAAAACTGAAAGTGAGGCTCAAACACTAAAACGTGGCCAAATGTTTAAACATAAACATTGCCAATTTCAACACTAAGTGCGCTTCATAGCACTTGGTACCAAACTTGTAGACCAATGAAAATGCAAATACTACCCAGGCAGGTATTTTATATTCAGTATGAAGAATATTGATTAATTGGCCTAATATAGAAACTAGAAAAATGAATTAATTGATCTTTGTTAAAATGAATACAAAATTGTAGATTTTTAATGTAAAATCTTTTTCTTAAAAACTGAAACACTCCAGATTTTGACTAATTGTACTCACAGAGTTTATGGAGAGTGAGCCAAGGTTGCCTGTTTTAAATAACTGCTATCAGTTGAATGTGATTTTTGTTGTGACATATCAGGAAATTGAATCAACCAAGAAAAGGCATGCAGATACTATCAAGATTATCAAGGAAAAAATCATTTCCACTGAGTAAGTTAACTATTTACTCGTAGACTTAATGTTTTTTAAGATCACCCTACTGTGTGCACTTGCTAAAACAAAACATACATATGTTATAACAACTTTACATTTTTAGGTTTTTGAGTAAGAAATTTTATAAGTTGCAGTTAAGTAAAATAGCTATCATTATGGAAAGCCCTGAAATGAAAACAATTTAATGTTATTAAGGGGAAATATTTTTGGTCATAAGCCAGTAAAATCAACGACAAAAGACAGAAATATAGGAATCAACCATCATTAAACTGACCTTAGATCTAAACTGGGGAAGGCCTGTTTTACAGAATACAGTATATCGATTGCAAGCGTGTACATAAGTCTCCACCTTGTATGTGACTGACCTAATAAGGATCTTATATTCAGTCTGTTAGGTATAAAATTGACACTCAGCTTTGTCAGATTAGCATATTGATTTAATTTATGTATTAGAAGCTAACACCGCGTATTGCTGTTTTGAAAAAATTAGATCAACGTATTCCTTATTGTAATTATATAATGCCATGATAAAGCAAACTATGGTGTATGGCTCTAGTGTGTGGGTGTTCATATCTGTTGATAATTTAAATAAGATGTTCAGGCTACAGAAGTGTGCTACACTTCTCAATGCTGATATCGAAGCAAATTGTGTAGACTTTTTAGAGAACTTTATTGGCTGCCTTTTTTCATGACTCTAACAATTTTAAGTGTGCAATTAGTTTATAAATGTTTTAATGGGGACTTACCCAATTGTATGTTAGAACCAATCAAATCAAATATTGACATACAATACATTCAAATGAAAGAGAAAGTAGATATGGGTTTTTTAATATAATTTGTCCATTTGAAGTATAAAAGGGAATCAGGTATCCAGTATCAGCCATTAGGTTTTGGAATTCACTTTCCTATGAAAACAAAAGTTAGCTAGATAGTTAAGAAGTGTTGAAGGAGTCTTAATGGGTGGACATGGTTGGTGCAGTTGGTAAGATCTTTGCTTTCCAACCACAAGGTCCCCAGTTCAATCCTGGCTGTTTGCCGTGATGTGAATATTTGTGTGATCTTCTTTTCTGCCTAAGCCAACTCAGCTTTCCATCCTTCCAGAGCAGGTAAATGAGTACCAGCATCTGCTGGGAGCTAACCTGCGATGGATTAGTGCTTTGTCCAGGGGGAGTTATAGACTCTCATTTGCTTAACACTACAGAGACTGTCCAGAGATAAGCGCCGGCCCCATGGGCCACTAGGCATGTAAAAGGGTTTAGTTTTTAGCTTTATATAAGACTAGTATTTTTTGGAGTCCTATAAAGATGTTCATCACTTTACTAAATATCATACAGACTACAGTATTCTATTATATTTTCAAATATCTTTTATGAATTTATTTTATATGAGTTTTACTGTAGAAAAATCCAATTTTAACTGTTTAATTATAGGCCAGTTTTAATTACTTCAAAATTTTATTATTATTATCTAGTACGTAAACTACAATATATGGATTGTTTATTTTTAATTTGTTTAGAGGGCCATGAGTTAATAATTAGTATTTTATACTGTCAAGTGTTACCCTCAAAAAATAAAGCTAACTATTATTATTCATTGTTATTATACTGTATATGTTCAGTAATATTGAAGGTGCAATGAAGAGCTCAAGATTTGTTAAGGAATGTTACTCTTGAGAACCAGGGACAGTTAAAAACTCACTTCAAATCTTTGATGATCAGCAGTTGCACATCAAAGGAAAATTGTATGTCTATCATTGTTCAAAATTCTTGCTTCATTTGTACATTCTTGTAACAGCAAAAGGTTTACTTTTGATATCTATAATCACAGGGACACTACAAACAAATAAATATCAAAATAAGATATTTTGGTAATGAGAAAATGAAAATTGATCAAACAAAGCAAACTACTGAACATTAAAAGTGACATTCTCCCAAACCTGTTCAATGAAAAGTATGGGTTTAAGTTGGGAGAACTTAATAAATAAATTCAACTGGAACTAAAAGGGTTACTATTGGTTACTGGATCGTACCCATGATATTTACTAGGTACAATCTAAGTTTTCCTAGTACTTATGGGGCTAATTTCCTGCTTTTAAAAACACTATTTTTTTTATTTTATATTGCAGTGAGTTAATTAGAGAATACAACAAGAAACGTCAAGGTACTGTATCCTTATCGAATCATATATATTTTGTTGATATAAAATGTGTTGTTTGTCTCATTGTGAATTGAAAGCAGTTATCTACTAGCGTATTTTTTCAAATCTGTATGATATGATTTGTAATGTTTAGATGTATGCCAATGTAATTATTTAATATGGCATTGCATAGAACTGATTTACTTGAATTGTAAGTTATTTTTGGCTTATGAATAAAAAACATTACATGTGAGTGAATGAAAATTTAGACTCAATAAAGCATTTTGTGTACCATCCAAAATAAGGTTTGAGCAGGCACTTTATCTTGGAATAGATTCTGTAGTTCATTTCATCAGCCTTTCCAGACTGACATCACCCATACTCTACCTCAGCCATGAGGCAATGTCTGTTACAGACCATATAAGGGACTGGTCATTATTTATTTATGTAGAAGAGAGGAAAAAAATTTTTTTTTAGATTAAAATTTTTGGTAGACCCTAATCCTTAGGTCTAAAAAATGGCAAATATCCTTACTCCATTTGTAATTCAGCATTTCCATTGATGATATCCCCGTATCATGTAGTAGTTTGCTGTATTTCGTCTTATATGTCAGCTTTAATCATATCTTTCTTGCATGCGTAGCTTTTAATGAACTGAATTTCTTTTTCGCTCTGCAACTTAAGATGATTGCGATGCAAGTTACGAACTCTCTACATCTACCTCTGTCTACATTTTATTAAGTCCGTAAAAATCAAGTGATTGTCACACCAACTATAAAAATTAATAAAAACCATAAAACCTAATTGAATATATAATTTATGTTGTGATTTGAATTGCACTTTTGATTGAAATTTTCAAACCAGTTTTAATTTTTTAAACTAGTTTAAAATTTTTAAAACTGGTTTAGTTTTTGTATAACAGGTTTGTGAGCAGTCTTAAAAAAGGCTTTATTTTAATTTGAGAGTGTTGAAGAACTGATTGGAACATTCCTTCCTCATATTCCTCCTACTAACTGTCTCACAGTGAAACAAGGAAGGTCTGCTTTTGAAGTTAAAGAGGTTGATGAAAGCTATGGAAAGTCAAGATCTTAGAGTGAATGTTGTCAAGATGAAAGTGATGGTCAGTGGTTGTGGTGTGGGAAAATACCAAGAGAAAGGAAAGTTCTCCTGTTCAGTTTTGTGGAAAGGGAGAAGAGAGCGTCTGTAACTCCATATTAATAATTTTGTGGCACTTGTAAGCATTTGGTGCATTAATTTGTGGAGTGGAATTATATAGTTATGCTGAGAGATGACGACCAGTTTAAAGAAAAGAGGTGTAAGGCAATGGAGATGGCTGTTGATGGTTCAGGCAATTGTGGTTGTTCAGAGGTTTTGCTGCCTTGGAGTTACAAAGAGCGGTTACATGGAACTTCTGTTATTACTGACCAGCTGAGCATTACCACTGAAAACTAATTAAGGGAAGATTCTATCAGATGTACGATGATGTATGGAAGTGAGTCCTGGCCAGTGAAGGTTGAAGATATGAGCTGTATGGAAAGAAATAAAATGAACAAACAAGACCTCCTGAAGAAACACAAAAAATGATGATTCCCCATTAATTGCTTAAAAAAATATTAGTCAATCATCCTCAAACCAACTTAGCCAGCTTTGACTGCCCCCATCATTTTCTGCTTCCCTCCCTTATTTATAAATAATGACCGTTCCCTTATTCAATGAATGATTGAATTCTTCACTAAAGTTATTTCCTTCAAAAACCAAACTAGAAATGCACCAATTAACAATTAGACTATGAGCCCGAGTTTTCTACGAGCAAATACGAGGCGCAGCCGAGTTAATTATCGCTAGTAGAAAACGAGGTCGAGTAGTCTAATTGTTTTAGTATAAATTTACTATGTTCTCATTGAATAAAAATGTGGAGTAACATTTAGGAAAAATTGTTTTATTGTGTTTACAAAGATTTCAAACACTACGCGCGATGTGCACTGAGGTGTTAAACAAATCTTTCTTACAGATACACAGGTAAAACTTTTATCTTACCATTAAAACTTTTCATTCAATATTTTCTGGAACTGCTCTTTCAATTAAATGTTCAATTTCTTGGTCCGAAATTTTGGCAAATTGTCGCGACGCCATCGTTTCTTTTTTTCTCAAAGCGATTCTTGTCAGTCATGTACATGAAGCTTCTTGATTGGTCAAAATTGATAGAAGAACGATTTTCATTGGCTATTCACAACTGTCTTCTATCAGCAGATAGAAAACAGTGAAAGAGCCAATCAAACTCACAGATTCACAATAGAACATTGTAAATTTATACTAATAATTTATTTAAATTCGTTAATTGATATGGTCATAGTTGTATATACGTCTAATAACTAAATAATGAAACATTAAGAAAAAGACTTAATATAATATTGAATTAATCTTTCAGCAAATGTCTTAATATATATTATTTGGAGATCTTTCATTTGAAAAATATAAAATCATGTAGCTTATAATAAAATTGTTTATTTTTAAACTTCACATATGATAGATTTTGATAAGCTTAAAAAGCAGTATGAAGATCTATCCAAGAACTATGATGATTCTCAAAGGTAAGTATTAAACAAATTTCCTTCTAACAAGGTCATTCAGTTGGATTGTAGTATTGGTAAACTTTTTATTTCTCAAAAAAATAAGTATAATAACTCTTTTGAGGTTTAAATTTTGATGAGTTCTGAAGTCATTTGTTGCTAGGAAGGTCTGTGTTGTTAACCCTTTGGTGCCAGTTATATTGCCAAATTCCCGTAGCTCGGTAGCTAAATCCATCATACAAGCCAGGTGGCTGATGGTGTCTGCGGGTATCTCCAGTTTCTGCATAGTGTTAAGTGGATCCATCGTAGGTCAGCTCCTAGTAGACTCTTAAATTGTACTCATTTACCTACCACAGAAGGATACACACTAATTTTTATCCTTCCACGTGAAAAGAACGTGAACAAATTCGCGAAGGTTTTTTCTTTAATAACTTTAATTTGATCCCTATGTTCATGTAAGCTCTACCTGACACTGTCAGCAGTATGAGTGTCTCATTCTTAATTATTAGTTAATTTTTTTGTGAACTATCATTTTCATTTTGATCAAGTTTTTTTTGTTCTTGTACGTAAATTGGTTGCATTTTTAAATATGTTATGTAGAAATGTTGGAACACTTCAAGTGCAGTTGGAGAAATCTATGCAAGCTTCTGAACACTTACAGAAGGTACAAAGGTTAACGTTTTACATCCATAGATTAAATTTTAATGGTAAGTAGTTTTTCAGGAAACGTTGTGTGGAGTGTCTTGGTATACTTTGTATTTTTGAAAGTAAAATAACCAATCAGATCAAAAGAATAAGTTCTACTACAGTGTAGCTCAAATACGAATTTATTCGCTTTCTCTAAAACATAATTTATTGCTTCGGCTGAAGTCTCTGTGTATCAGCAAAAAGATATCTGCAGTTTTTCTTTTAAAGGTTAATCTAGATGTTGATTGTTGTACGACCGCCCTCTTGTGACAAGTATTCCTTTTTTTGTCCAAAGCTTTTTTTCTTAAATATGTTTTTTTTTCTTATGTAATAACGTAAAAATCGGTTTAGTAGTTTTTTTTTTATGTTTTGTGTGAGATTAGAATTGCTTTTTCAGGACTTAGAATATAAATATCCCTATATGTTTTAGATTAGTGTTGAAATTTATGAGGTGTGGATAGTCATTGAGTTTAAGGTGGTTTGTTGTTCAAAAAAATTGTTGTTTTAAAGTTTGTAAGCACTAAATCACACTTATAAATATACAAATTGTGACAGTTAAACGTTTCCAAATTAAGGACTTGGTCGCTGGACGTTGCTTTAAAGTGCCTCCTTAACGATATCAAAACGATTAACTAAAAAGCCAAATATTTATTGAACGTTTTGGAAATGCAAAATAAAAAGCTTCTTTTTTGAATGCTTCTAGGAGATTGAATTTTGTACATTTAAAGAAAACATTTTTGCATGTTACCTTTTAGAAAATCAACATGCTTGAGCACGATGGACGCCTTGCAGAGTCAAACATCAAGAGCTTGCAAGAGAAGCTGGAAAAGAGCGAAGTAATATTCACTTTCTGTGCATTAAAATAATAACAAGATAAATTCTACGTGGCTCGTTTGACTTTGGCACCCCTTCTAATATTGATTAGTATATGTTGGTAATTAAAAGCGACTACTTCCTCGAGTTAAGTAAAGTCACATTCAACAAGATAAACTTGGTTAACTCACCTTCTCCAAGAGAGAGCAAAAACGAAAATTTGGTGCAATAACCGCTGATTAAGTAATTGCGAAACTGCAGGCTAAATCATCCATCGCTACCCAGCTAGCCAGCCAGCCCACGAAATCGACTTTGCTCACGGTATTAATGTGCGCCACAGGAAGCCCATTTAAAATAGTTTTTCTCCTGTTTCTGAAGAATGAGGTCGAAACAGAAGTGGAGAGAATGTAAGAGTGAGCTCAATAAATGTATGCCAAAATATTATCACCGTGCAGTAAAACGAGACGGAACATATCACAACAAAGAATCTTTCACGGCACTGGTTAAAAATCATACATCATAATATGTTAAATTATAAAAACAAACAAAAAAACAAACAAACAATCTTGCTAGACGCCCTCCTTGCAGTAAGAACTGAAATACGAGGACGCGGCTCAACGAGGTCGAACCGAAAGCATTTTCTTTTAAAGGCGCAATCATTACACACAAACACAGGTTATAAACACATACACAGGTTACAAACACATACACAAATGCAGCCGCGTTACTATGGCGCGTTTTTCGCGCCAAAATTCAAAGATTCAATCCTATAATTCAAACATTCAATCCTTTAGTTCAAACATTCAATCCTTCTATTCCATCGTTTAGGTCTTCGATGCAAATATTTAGTCCTTCAGTTCGTAATTTCAGTCCCTCAATTATTTGATTCTGTCCTTAGATTCAAACATGCAGTTCGTCCATTGTTGCCGATGCGAACCATTTTTTAAAGTGCAAAATGGCTAACCCTTAAATCCATTTTGTTATATCTTTTAATATATATTTTTGATATGTTCAGGGAATGTGTGCCAATCTTCAGACCTTGATAGAAAAGAAGGAGGAAGAAGAATGTAAATGGAGATTTGAGCGTCAAATCCTGGCTCAGGATATGCAAAGCAAAGAGGAAATGTAAGGTGGTGATTACATGATTCCGAATCGAGTCTCATTACGGAACGTAACTTTATTCATACTTTTTTAGAATGAGCTCATCCATCATCCATGCATGAATTTGCATCAAACTTGCTGTCAGATTTCTTCTGGATTGGGAATCCTATACGACAGCTTGGATGAGTTCGTACCGGAATGAGTTACTCCGTCACTAATGTTTGTTAGGTATCATAACTGAAAGTAGAACCAGAGAACAATCATCAATTGATATCAAAGATAACAATTAAAGTTAACAAGAACGTTTTAGTGCTTACAATTTTGAACCTGCAAACTAAAAAATTCTATGGGAACCAAATAGCTTTTTTTATGAATGTTTTAATCAGTTTTATTTAATTTTATTAAGTATTGCCCCTTAATTACCATTGCTCCCAGGACCACTCTTACCCAGAGTTGTAGCACTTGTTAGGGTTCCATCTATGGGTAAATAGTTCCATCTGTTGCCTTGAAGATTTTGTCTTTGGTCAGACAAAGGCTAGGCCCATAGCTAATAACTGTGGTTGGCATCAGCAAGGGCATGCAGCTATAAAATCATGCTCCAATAAAACCCTCATGATAACAATACGAAAGAATGGGCACCAACCAGCCCAGAGGCTGAGGCTGGCTCCACTTGCTTACCTTAAACAGAAAGGTGTAACCCCTCACTCTGGATTGTGCAAGCACTGCTTGCATAATGATTTGAAGCCTGATGAGCGGCATAGGGTGAGGTTAGGGACTTGGAATATAGGGAGTACAGAGGTGTGTGAGGAACTAAGAAAGAGGAGGGTAGATGTGTGCTGTCGGCAAAAAGTGAGGTGGTTAAAAGTTGTCTGAGGAGTTTTAGGTGAAAGTAGGTGTGCACCAGAGATCCTTGTTTCCGCCATCGGATTTTACCATTGTGGTTGATGTGGTTACGAAGAGTGTGAGAAGTGCTTCAATGAGTGAGATGTTGTATGCGGATGACTTAGTATTGATGAGCGAAACGAAGGAGGGACTGAGGGAGAAGTTCTGGAAATGGAAAGAGCCAATCAAGAGCAAGGGGCTGAAGGTGAACCTAGGAAAGACAACAGTGTTAGTGAGTGGTGCAGAAGGTGAAGCATCAGTAAGATAGATCCATGCGATATTTTTGGGAAGAGAGTATTGGCAAATTCAGTACTAGTGTTGTGTGTGAAATGTGGTAAATGAATACATGGTATATGTGCTAAAGTAAAGAGAGTGACCCGATGTGGAAGAGGTTTTGTTTGTGGAAGATGTAAGAAACAAGGTAATGGATTAGTGGGACTGGTGGAGGAGTTGTGTGAAGAGGTGGAAATTGTGAAAAGTTACTGTATTTAGGGGATAGAGTGAATGCAAGTGGTGGTTGTGAGGCAGCTGTGACAAGTTGCAAAACACAAGAGGTTCTCACTTAAGATAAAAGGAATGATTTATCGGAGTCGTGTAAGATCAGCGATGCTATATGGGAGTGAGACATGGTGTATTGAGGAAAACGAGATAAAAGTGTTAAGAAGGACCAAGAGAGCAATGTTTGGTGCAAAACTATTGGAGAAAAAGAAGACAGGGGACCTAATGGAGATGTTGGGATTGAAGATAACAGTGGTTCAGATGGCAAAAGCAAATGGAGTGAGATGGTATGGGCATGTTTTGAGAAAAGCATGCATTGAAGTTTGAAGTGAAGGGGAAGAGGAAGCGAGGACGACCGAGGAAGAAATGGAAAATGCAAGCGGAGGAGAGCAAGAGTGTTGGCTTGAAGAAGGAGGATGCAATGAATCGAGCAAGTTGGAGAGTGGGAGTTGGAGAGATTGCTGCCAGAGTGGGGTAAATCCAGCCAACCCCGTTTACGGGGATATACGTGGATTAAAATTGGATTGATGATGATATCTATAGAGTACCCAATGTTAAAGATTATTTATTGGTAATTGTATTACACTTATTTAAACAATATACATGTGCGAGAGGCTCGACAGACAAACACTGAGTTTGGTAAATACATTATAGCTTCAAATTTAGATGGGTTTTACCTGTACATTTGCAGACCACAGACTTCAAACCCAAACTCAAACTAAGGCCTAACTGAATTCAAACCCTAAACTATTTAGGGGTAGGATTAGGGTTTGAGTTAGAGTTAATTTTATTTTTAAGGTTTGGATATGCCGTTTGCGGCCTGCAAATATTTTAATGGAGCCGAAACCAATTGTTGACATCTTGTTGATAAACAGTAACTGTTTTGCTATTTTTTCAGCAGGATTATGGTTATGTCTGTTCAGATATCTGTACACTGAAATATTGCGGTTGTTTTAATTTATTTAATCTATTCTGTTAACAGCTTGAAGAAGAAAAGTGATTCCGTTGAAAAACTGCAGAATCTACTTAGTAAAGAGAGAGGTTTGTTTGGTTTTATTTTTGTAAAGCTCCTCAACTCGATATACTGTACATATACAACTTATACATTTCATTCTCGTTTCGATTTATGAATTTGATTATATTTTTGATTTTTTTTATTGAATAAAAGAAAACGTCATATTTCTCTGTTGCTGAAAAAGTTATTTTAGCTTCTATGTTAGTTATGTAGCCATGCCCCTATAAGCCTTCTCGCATTTGTCCTATAGTTTTCTGAAAGACAAAATAATCAAATCTGGATATGTGAAATTTTAGACTCAAAGAAAGAGCAAACAAAAGAAATGAAGGACCTTAAAAGAAAGTTATCGAAACTAGAAGATCAAATTTGTAATCTCAAGGTAAGCAAGAATGAAGTTTGCTGTTAAAACTTTGTCCGTAATAGGAAGCAAAACGTGAACTGTGGCAAAAATGCGACCAGTTTATATTGTTATTGTTTGCTGTTATTATCATAATTATCACGAGTATTGTTAATAGTATTATTTTTCATTTAGTAATTACTACTATTATTAATAGAATTTTAATTGTATTCACTATTAGAGTATTATATTTTACAGCTTGAACAGTCGAAATTCCGAATGAAGTCTAAAGTTCAAAAAGGTTTGTGAATCGTTTGGATGAGCAACGATTTTATGTGTTTTGCTCTTGAAATATCAAATATGTTATTGACTTTGAGTTGACTGTTCATCATCGTCGCCATTCTTGTTGTGATCTGCTGTTGTATCTTTTATTTTAGAACAAACACCAGAACTTCGTGAAATTCATTCTGGTTATCACTCCACACCAACAAAGAATGCTTATAACAGGTAAGTTTTAGATCCTAATCCAAATCATTTTACCTTTTCAAGAATTAAAAACTCTATCATTTAAGACCTTCAAAGCCAGACTGAAGGAAAAGCTTGTCTCAAATTATTAATTGAATCGTTCACACAAGCGGAAAAATTATAAAAGTATTGAATCTCTGTATGTTTTCGTCACTGTCACTATTTTTCTTTCATCTTTTCATCCTTTCTCTGTTAACTATATTATCCTCATTTACCGATCAAAACATATATATAATTAAAATAGAGTTTTGGTTGCCTAGCTCATAAAGCCCTTATGGTTATTCCAGGAAATCACTCAGTATCTACCCATTAATTAACTAACAAACATTATTGTGAACAATTCAAATATGAGGTAAATAAAATTCTTTGTTGTTGTTATTGTTTTCCCTAACTTAATCTTATCTTACAAGTTAGTTTTGCAACCTTAACCTTACCCAAACCAAAGTTGCTAGAGTGGACTAGTTGTTTTTAAACAGCAACAATGAAAGAATGTCGTCGGTTTTTCAACTGTTATCCACAAAATCCCTAAAATTTGATTTTGCTACACGGTGACTATTTTTCAAGATTTTACTTGATTTTGCTTTATCGGATCCAGATTTCGTAATCTAGATATTTTCCCTTTAAGACTGGTAAATCCTGTAAAATTCAGTATATGTTCAAGGAATGTTGTATGTGGTGTGAATTTAACTCGATGATCAATCTTTTTAATGTTTTAATGTTGATGAAAATAGTTATTAATTTTTATTCTCTGCCTTTAGATCTCAGAAAGGTAAATGCAAGCAAGATCGAAAGGGTTTTTCAAGTCCTAGAAAATTTGTTTCAAAGACTTCAAATTCACTAATTCCAGAAGATATGTTGCTTTTTCTCGATCCTCCTGTGTCTCCGCTTCCTAGAAGCCCAATGAGACCAGCTGAAGTAAAGAACCAAACGCTAGTTAGTGGGAAAGAAGAATGGCTTAGTGATAGCGACGATACAGATAGTAGTTATAATAGTGATTCTTCTTTTGGTAGTTATTGTGATCTTCTGGCATATGGTATTAATGATGATGAAGGAATCGACAATAAGCTCGATCATAACACCGAAATAAAGGAAAGGTTACTCGAGGGTTCGGTAAAGAGAGGAGATCACATTTTAGAGCCCAATGTTGAAGTCACGCATGAAAATGAGTGTGGAAAAGAACTAAGCGACATTGCATTTGAAGAAAATACATCACAAACACAAACTGAACAAATGTGTGTTGTAAAACACAGCAGCTCAAAACAAAGAAATAGAGAAACTGAAGAAAGAGCTGGAGAAACTGAAGCTTTGAAAACTGAATTGGGTTTAAAGACTACACGTGAACACTTGGATAAGGGCATAACGTGCACATCGATAAAACCAGAGGGCTTTAGATCTGAAGAAGTTTTATTTAATGAGAAAAGTTCTCCGGGATCAGTTGAAGAAAAGGAAATAGAAGAAATTTGTAAATCTGTTATAGCATTTCTTGTAACGCAAACTTGCTACTGTTCTGTTGCAAGAGAGAATGGTAAAAAAGCTATAACAGAGATAGATTGTTCTGGCGAGGCATTACTTGATGTTAACATCAATGTTTTTGCTAACGATAGAGTAAGCCAAGAGTTTACAAATGAGAAGGACGTGAAGCAGGATACCCGCATGTCACGCCAAGCGACAAAAGAAAGTCATGAAAAGAAGGAAAGAGGTGAAACAATAATAAAAAATGGAGTTGAAATAGATGGAACATTGAAGGAAAGTAAGGATCATAAAGAAACCTTTGAAAACAGTGAGCCACTTGAAAGTTGCGGAGCGGTGGAAAGTAAAAGTAATTTAGTTGATACGATTCCAAAAATAGAATTGCAGATTGTGGAAAAGAACAAGGTTAAGCTTTTAGCCAATAAGGAAGAAGAAAAAGTGTCAAATCACAGTGTCAAGTTACTTCAACCTTCTTTTGCGAAAGTAATTTGCAAGGAAGAAGTTAATGCGTCCAAATTATTGAATAACAGTACAAATGATATTGACATAAAATTAAGCAAAGAAAATGCAAAGGATGCACCAGATGAAGATAGATCAATCAGCGTTCCTGAAAAGGAAAAAGTCACTGAAGTCGGCAGAAATAGTATTGGGATGCAACAAGAAAACTTCAATTCTGATAATAACTTTGATAGTTGTTGTGTTTTACCATCATCGCAAATTAAGGGGTCGAGAAAACGGAAATCACCCATTGATCCAGTTGATGTACCAGTTAGGATCACTCGATCAAAATTGCAAACTCGTGGTAATTCAAAAAATTCAAAAGATAGTTTAACTTCAAAAACTTCCGTAAAAGTTAGAATGGATCGATCTAAGGGGGTTGTGGATTCCGGTGATGTAAATGATATCAGTTTGTTAGCTGCAACTTTCAAGAAGGATTCCAGTGAAAAATCGAAAGGAAACGTTGTTTTAGACAAGTTTGAAAAAAATGTAACGAACAATTTGATCCCTGGGAATGAAATTTCCGGTGAATCATCGCATTTTCCAACGTGTATGAATTATTCTGGTCTTGATGATAATAAAATAGGTCCTTCAGAGCAATCGAATTGCGGCATCATTCAAGAAACTGAACTTGAAAAGGTGAAAAGTGAGAGTTCAGATTCGAAATGTAACTCGGAACAAAAGAAAGTGAACGCTAGTAAAATTCCTAAGGTTTTAATATCTTCCCCAAATAGCAACGAAATAGTCATTTACCCACACGAACCTATTTCACCTCTTTCGCAACCATTATCGTCTTCATTTTCTTCGTCATCTTCCGTTGGTGATTCACCAGCTTACCCTAAACGTTCTTCAAGGCCATCAATTGTGTTGGACCTAGAGCTGCTGAATAGTTTGGGGCCACCTGTGTCACCTCTTCCGCCATCACCACCTGCTGATCACATCAAACCATTGGCAGATGATTCATTACTAGGTCTAAAACATGGTGAAGTAAAAATCCTCGATAATCCTCAGGAGTGTAAAAGGATAACAGTACGGCCAGGTGATAATCCTCAGGAGTGTAAAGGGATAACAGTACGGCCAGGTGATAATCATCAGGAGTGTAAGGGGATAACAGTACGGCCAGGTGATAATCCTCAGGAGTGTAAAGGGATAACAGTACGGCCAGGTGATAATCATCAGGAGTGTAAGGGGATAACAGTACGGCCAGGTGATAATCCTCAGGAGTGTAAAGGGCTATCAGTACGGCCAGGTTATTTCACCGAATATAAGTACGCTATCAGGTGTTTGAAGCGTGTCGAGTTGCGTGACGTAGCCCTGAGACTAGTCACAAACAGATTTTGCGACAAAAAGTGTATTTCGTCGAGTGGCCCACTAGTTACAGCTATTGTTCACTATTTAAAACAAAAATCTGCTGACCTAACACCCGAAATTGTCATCCAGTGTAAAACTTGGAAAAAAAAGTACCGGTCTGAAATGGGAATGCAGTTTGTCGAGTTTTGGAAACCAGTAATGACTGTGTTTGAGCGTGATTTGCTAGAAATACTAATTATGACATCTGAAAAAGCTGACTATCATCTTGGACTTATTTCAGAGCTATTTGGTCAGCTAACCCAAAGTATTGCAGATGCTTGTGTTTTTATCGACGACTATAGTAAGATAGAATCTCATTGGTAAGTTTACTGATTAATTCCTATATAAGTTAAACCATGGAAGAAATTGTACGCTTTAGTTTTTTTTTGAAAAGTCTAATAATTATTTTATTTGAAGCTGGATTATTTAGAAAAGTTTGAGGATATCAGTGTGAAACTTTGTTAATTATAGTTTGCTTAATATTTACGTTTAGTGTAAACCAACAAACGGTTTACCACGCGTTCTGGATTCTACTTGAGGTGCATTTGTGATAACTTACTAGTAGAGAAAAGATGGCGGGTTAAAATAGTAATGAGCCCGTTAAAGCTATAATATTAGAGGATTTCATCAATAATTTATTTGTAAATCTCATCTTGACCGATTGGTAGATCTATACTGAAACATGTCAATACAATATAGATCTTTATTAAAATTTTAACTTATCTGTGACAACCAGTATAAAACATTTCAAATGAAGTGCTAAGTTATCTCTGTTTTTATTTTTCTTTACTTCAGCCGTTTGTTAACAGCACTTTGCCACAGACATAGTGAAGCCAAACGTGTGAGGATTCTCCTCTACGATATTAGCCGAGTTCTGCACCACACTCCTGCGATAGCTTTGCGTTTGATATTGAACATAACCGCTGTATGGCCAGCGGTTTTTCGGCTTAAGGACCTCAGTAGCCAAGCGTTCATTTGTGATGACGTCAGTGGAATCAATTCAGAGTCATTGTACTCCCCCTTACATCATGCTCTTTGTATTGTGTTGAAGAAATGGTGTGTTGATATGCAATTGGGAGACGAAAAGTATCTGTTCGAGTATTTGTGGCCTGTAAATCCTTTGGAATGTAAGGACGACTTGAGAAGATGTGCATCTGAGCTGGTTCATGTTCTTAAACGTGGGTCCTTTGATTCAAGTAGGTATTGTTGTCTTATTGAGCGATTATGTATTAACCCAGATGGTGGGTGGTTATTAGTGCAATGGCCGTGCTGTTGCATGATTTATTCGTAAGCTCGGGTCGTTTGGTTCAGGCCGTTTTTTTTAAACCAAAGTTATACGAAAGATACATTGTGTACTAGTTGTGATTCACTTAAGTTTTTAACAAGCTTAAGTCTCAGCTTTTACTGGTAACTAGCTAACGATGGATTAGTGTCCATTTTAGGTTATCACTAGCTATGATGTTTGAGCGTTGGCATTTTAAGGGACTCTTGAGCTTTAGAATTTGTTGGAATCTAGTTACCGAAGTATCATATCGTACTTCTTTTTGTTCCTGTTCCCGTTTTCAAGTAATTGCTTCTAACTTTTTCTTTATTAATAGTATTTGTGTTTTTTCTTAACTGGTAACTATTTTGTTGCATCTCTAAAATGCCTCTAATCGAACACTAATTGTTTTATGTGTGATTTTTCTATAAGGGTGCATAGTTATCGATCGCAGTTGATAAAACTTCTGCTTTCCAACTCGTTGTGATCCCAGGCTGAGCTGCTGGGATTTGAACCCTTGTGCCGACGCTCCGACTCAGTACTCCATACTGGCGAGGTCGATAAAGCAGTAACAACATCTGGTGGGAGCAAACCAGGGATAGATTAGTGAAACCATCAAGTTTAAACAAATTACTTATATACATTTATTGATTATTGTTTAATAACTTATTTTTAACAGTACATTTCATTAGCTGACATTACAAAAAGTTGGCTGTGAACGAAGTGTTATTTGGCTTTCCGTTTTGAAATTAGTAACCCAAACCATTTTTTCTCAATTTACAGTTGAAACTTCTTCCCTTAATTCCGTTACGTTTGAAGTTGTTAAAGCGCTTGAGCTGGTTGCCTGCATTCTCGGTTGGGAGTGGACCCACAATGTGCTGATTGGTGAATTACTCTGGGAGATCCTACAAAGCTGGGCGTGCGCAGAGGATGAAAAGAAAATAGGTAAGTATTACCATTTATTTTCTGGAGCATTCTAGTTTTGTCTGCTTAGATAACGCTTTGTGTTTATTCTCGGCTGTTTAGTTTGTGTGCGAAAAATGTTCACAAACATCATTGTTGTACAATCGCTTTTATATTTATCAATCCTGACAAACGTTTTTAAAAGGCACAAACACATGCTGAGTTTGACTGAGTTGTCACTGATGCGATTTTGATTACCTTCAAGAAACAGAAATTATTTTCCTTTGTAACTGGAACAATTCAGCTTAATCGTATCTTAAGTTTTTCTTGTAACGAGATGCTGAATGAGATATTGTGGGGAACTAAAGTATCACTGTTTTTCGGCTATTAAGACTGGAGCGAGCACTTTTACAAATATGCAGCGAAGATGGCGGATATCTCTCGTGCATTGCATTGTGCTTTGTGTGAGTAAAATTTACCCTACAGTATCGAGTTTAATGTCTAGTAATTGAATTGAATAAAATCGCCGATCATTCTCCATCTTTAATGCTTCTGGAAGCTAAATCCAGCAAACTCGAACAAGGTCGAGGTAAATAAACAGTAGAGTTGGTTTCCAAGTTTATGGTCCTTCGTTTACCAAAGCTAAAACCTTTCGAGCCTAGTAGCCCATGGAGCCGGCGGTTATCTCCGGTTTCTGTAGTGTTAAACTTATAAGAGTATTTGACTGCATCTGGACGGGACACTAATTTACTGATGAGCAGGCTCACAAGGACCTTTTCGATTATTAATAATTATTATTAAATTTTCAACCTCGAATATTGCGTTTCTAGCGTTCTAATTGTTTTAAAATCAGTCTCGGTTATCAGCTCATATACCGAGTGACCATATATGGAAACTAACAATCTCGGTTATCATCTCATATACCGAGTGACCATATATGGAAACTAACAAAAACTCTAGTTTATCAATTTATTAAAAGCTTTTTTTGCTATTTTCAAGTATCGAAGGGCTCGGAAAACTCATGAAATTTAATAAAACAATTAGTCCATTCGCGCTTGTTGGATATGAGATGATTATAGCCAACTCGGTGTTAAGCTTCTCGTTGGCTATTTACCATCTCATATCCGACGCGCGCTCTTGGAATAATTGTTAAATGTCTATCATGTTTTTTGTTTCAGAATTAAAACGAGCAACACATTTGATGGAAAGTGAAGAAGACGGTTGCAAAGAAACAAAAAAAGGAGTAGACGAAGCATCTGTTGTAGCTGTGATTCAGCTAATTGGTGTGTTTTGTATCTATTTTTTAAAACATTTCCCTTGTATTACATATGGAGATTATAACGGTACTGAGCATATCTACTAGGGGGTGAACCTGACAGATGTCTAATAGGCTTGACACAGGCCGCCCTAATAGTAGTAGTAGTCCTAGTCTGATATTAGTAGATGTAACATGTGCGTTAAATCTCAAGATATTTGTGCTCATTGAGACACTGGTACGAGAACCTCGCCTTAATATTTTTTACTTGTTGCTTTTACATTATAACGATGACCAATCCAAAAATTGAAAACGTTGAAATTCAAGTACTTAGCTGCGCTTGTAAACTTACTAATAGCGTGATTATGACTTGAATAAAAGTTGAAATACTGTTTCCACTGGTAGATCAGACTCGTGTTTTAATCCAAAACTGAATTTCAGCAATGCTTTCAATTCTCGGATTAGTAATCGCAATGTTGTACTTTTGTACAGCTTTTGTTGCTTTTAAACAACACTTTTAATTAAGCAGAAAAGCTGTACTCCACTGGGAGTGATCCCTGGTTTTGTGACAACATCGTAGAATTTTATAGATGTTTAAAACTCTGATATTTGCTTGGATGAGTCTGTAAAAATGAAAAACTTTTGATTTCTGTTAACTCCCTTTAAGGATTACTGTGTAGGACAGCCATTGAACATGGAGAAACTCTAGCGGTGGACATCGTTTCCTTACTGTGTAGTATTTTGGGCCAAGAAGATCTTTGTTCCCATGGTGAGAAAGTTTTCTTTTTATTGATATACGCAATTGCAGACGCGGTTGGCGCAGTTGGTAAGAAATCTGCTTTCCAGCCACAGGGTCACCAGTTCGATCCTGACATATTTGTGTGACCTTCTTTTCTGCCGAAGCCAACTCAGCACAACTTAGCTTTAATCCTTCCGGGATATCATAGGTAAATGATTACCATCAATGGATTAGTGTCCCGTGCAAGGGGAGTCAAAGATTCGCATCCGCTTAACACTACGGAATCCCGAAGGGCCACTAGGCTCGTAAAAGGATTTAACTTTTAGCTTTTATACGCAATTGTTAGCCATTATGGTTTTGCTTAGTGAAACAGTTAGAGGGCTTGACGAAATCCACTTCCGGTGATCAGGGCAAGTGGATTTTGAGTCCCTTGTCGGAAGGTCAAGTGCTTCGACAGGCTTTCAATTGCAAGTGCTCGGGCGAGTTGAAAGGTGTTCCAGGCAAGCTGAATGGTGTTCCAGGCAAGCAAGAATTCAAGCTGTTGTTGACTCTGGGTCATTTAATCTTGACATGAATCAAATAACTTCACAGTTATTCTTCAAGAAAAAAAATTTCTGTGTTCCTTTATGGCCTTGTGGTGAACGTTGAAGGTTTTCATTTGCTTGTTGGTTAGAAGCTAACCGTGTTTAGTAAAATCCAACTAGTAGGCTATTATCAATGCTGCGTTCTGATTGGTTGAGCTACTAGTATGCTATTTGTTATAGTCTACTAGTTCCGAAAAGTGCCGGCCTAGTAAACCATCGTGTTTTGCTGAAATTTCGGATGAGTATTTGAGCTCATTATTACATAAATCTATGCTAAAACCTACAAAAAAAGTCAAGTAAATAAGTAATGAAGATATTTAACGGTAGTAATACACAAAATAAATAATAGCTG
>JAOBRB020395253.1:0-10240 GCA_027575285.2 Zoanthus pulchellus | reverse complement strand
CCAAGCCCAAGCCCAAGCTCAAGCCCAAGCCCAAGTCCAAGCCCAAGCCCAAGCCCAAGCCCAAGCCCAAGTCCAAGTCCAAGTCCAAGTCCAAGCCCAAGCCCAAGCCCAAGTCCAAGCCCAAGCCCAAGCCCAAGCCCAAGCCCAATCCCAAGCCCAAGCCCAAGCCCAAGTCCAATCCCAAGCCCAAGCCCGAGCCCAAGCCAAAACCGAGACCCATACCTATACCCAGACCCAGACAAAGACCTAGACCCAGACCCAGTCGCAGACCCAGACCTAGAACCAAGCCAAGACCAACAAGGCCAAGGGCAACACGAATAACATCAAAAAGACCAACACGATCAACAATAGCAACAAGAATATCACAAACAACAATGCCAACACGACGAACAAGATCAATAAAAACAACACGACACACAAAACCAACACAAACAACAAGACAAACAAGATCAACACAAACAACAAGGCCAACACGACCAAGAAGATCAACACAAACAACACGATCAACAAGACAAACAAGACAAACAAGGTCAACACAAACAACAAGATCTACACAAACAACACGACCAACAAGACAAACAAGATTAACACAAACAACAAGGCCAAAACGACCAACAAGATCAACACAAACAACACGACCAACAAGATTAACACAAACAACAAGGTCAACACGACCAACAAGATCAACACAAACAACACGACCGACAAGATCAACACAAACAACAAGACCAACACGACCAACAAGATCAACACAAACAACAAGGTCAACACGACCAACAAGATCAACACAAACAACACGACCGACAAGATCAACACAAACAACAAGACCAACACGACCAACAAGATTAACACAAACAACAAGGTCAACACGACCAACAAGATCAACACAAACAACACGACCGACAAGATCAACACAAACAACAAGACCAACACGACCAACAAGATCAACACAAACAACACGTCCAACAAGACAAACAAGGTCAACACAAACAACAAGAACACCACAAATAACACAAGCAACAAGATCAGCACGAACAATACGACGAACATCAACAAAACCAACACTAACATCAATTTACATAAAGAAAACCAAGACCAACACGACCAACACCAAATCCAACATCAACAAGACCGACTCCAACACTAACACAACTACAGCAACACTAACATCAACAAGACCAACACCAACAGGAACACACCAACATCAACAAAAGCAACACCAACTTCAACAAAAGCAACACCAACATCAACAAAGCGTACTTCAACATTACCAACGCCAACATCAAGAAGACCAAAATCAACTTCAACAAGACCAAGATTTTCAGTTGTCTAGAAATGTCAAGAGGAAAGGGTGACAATTCAAATAGCGTATGTGACAATTTTTATTTGCCACATAAAAACTAACACGCCAGTTTTTCAGCAAATATATTTGTCATATAAAAATTAATAAATGTTGAACATTCAATATTTGCTCGTTTAGATGGGGTTTTACTGCTGTTTGCATTATATTTTGATCATTTAACTGACTTGCTGAAATATAAAAAAAGCTGAAAAAGCTTAAAAAATGTTATGAATACAATTAATCTATTTAACGGTTACAGACGTAGTTTATTTTTTTGCAAAATGAGAGTTGTATCTTTGAGGCTTTTACGTGTCATATCTCAATAAAATTCTAAAAATTATAAAAAGTTTTACGGTTTACACGTATAAAAATTTGATAAAAACCTTTTGCAATGTCTCACCATTACAGATACATATTGATCATTAAGTAAATCTTATTATTGTGCTGTATTTTTATTATATTATTAATGTGCTGATTTATATTATTATGAAACTTGTATTATCTGTAATTGGTTTATTTTATTACAATAAAATGATAAAATGATTGATTGATTGATTTCTTATCTTATTTTGAAGAAACACGGTCTATTGCCTAGCTCACATTGTATTAGACGCATCAGATTAAGGGATTTAAAACTAGTAGTAACTATCGCAAAGTGCCAACGAGCAAGACGAAACTTAATAAATTTGTGTCACCACGACATAAGTTACACATACAATTTTAAAAAACGGTTTTCTGGTTAAAAAAGTGAAATAAAAAAATTGCTGATGTAAATGTAAAAATTAAGGTGAGAAAACGATTATAAATATAGCTCACAAATGACCGACAAAACTGAAACCCTTTTGATTTCTTAATTTACCACGATTCCGTCACATTACTCCAAGTTGACAAGTCCAAACTTTTGGATGGTTATCAGAACAAATAAACCTCTCTAATGAACGCGAAAAAATTGTTTAAATTCCCTTTAATACGTCTCCACATAAAAAAAAAACTCGCCATATGCATTACTCCAATTTGCCGAGGAACCACGCTGTCTAACGCCAGATATATCTTTTGCGCACTCTTATTGGTTGCAGTTTTGGTGCAGCTCTTAGCGCACCTCCGATTGGTAAATGATCCTTGCACTACATCTCTTACAAACACTCGAGATTTTTTTCTCCTGAATTCTATATAATCGTACGGCTCTATAATGCTGCGCCTCGACAGCCTCGCGTCTTAGCTTGACTAGCTCGTTGGCAATCATAACATCACAGAGGACTGGTATGTACTTTGAAATAGTTTTAAAAAAGCAAAAAAGCAGTTGGTGTATGTCAACTGTCATGTCAAGTTTTCCAAAGTCACAAAATATTGGTGCAATTGATTTCGAGTCCTATGGAAAAAGTGAAAAAAAATAATGTAAGAAACAGCACAAACTTTAATAAAACTTTAGTCTCATTTCTAAACTGAAAGACTCTTTGACAAAAGGTTTGTGAAAATGAAGTCAAATTCCGTGGCATCAAAACCTGATCGACCAACGAAGGACATTAAATCGAGGCTAAGTCAGTGAGCGCCATTTTGCCTCGAAAAGCCTATGAACGAGATTAGGTATCGTTCCTCGAACTCAGGCAATAAAAAGCATGTACACGAGTTCTTTCAGTCGGCATTACAGTTACTGCAAAGTTCATGCTGATTGCAGAATTAACTTCAGTAGTATTTAATATTGAATGACCGTTTGCCTCAAACTACTATTTCAAGAGGCTTAATTACTGCCTGTGATAATTGAACCATGCAAAGCGAAGCGATGCAGAACACATAAAGTACAATGTACATAGCTTGTAAGTAGTTATAGTTTGTAAACATACTGACTATATATAATTAAACCTTTTATAATATCCTATCGAAGTTCACTGCATCACAAAGTGCAATACATGACTTAACTAACTTACCGAACCAGAGTTTGAACCAACAAAACAATAAACTAAACATTTCAAAAGGCATATTCAGTTCAAATAGATTAATCTAGAAATCGCAAATAGCTGTACATGTCGAATAAATATTAAATACTTATTAGATAGACATGGACGTCAGAAAACGGTGGGGGGGTAGTAAACATTCATAAGAAACAAATATTAACTGTTTTTCATTTGAGGACTGAAACTTGTACTATTTTTTTACAAATGTTTGGATTTTTGTCATGAAGACAGAAAAACTGAGGATAGATTACCAAAGCAGACTGTGCAATACAAACTGATCCTCATTTCAATACAATAGCCCTGACTGTTGTATTTTTTTCAACTGTTTAGTCATCGAATGTATATTTGTTCAAGACTTTTATGACAAAGAAATATTTGTAAACATTTGATGTGAAGATAATATAATTGCGGTATTGTAGCAATTTTTTGACAACGTTGCGTTTGATGTCAATCTATTTGCTAATGAGTAATGATCACTTATGTTGTACATCCCTTAAAATAATAGGCAAACGAACCTTGTTCCATTAATAACAAAGAGAGATACACAGGAAAAACTAAATACAAACAATAAATAACTGAAGCATGCATATGAATAAATAGCAAACGTTTTTTATTCTTTTTCAAAGTAAAACCTGGATTATAGCTTCCCCCTTCGCCCCCCCCCCCCTCCTCCAGTAAAAAAAAAACGCTCCGACTCCGCTCTGAAAGAACCTTTTTGGAGCAAGTAATAAAGTATTACTAAACATGGCTAAATCAATAAACAAAGGGCGTTCACAACCTCACCTACTAGCTAATTGATGATAGATTACCTGAAACCACGTGATCTATTTTGACCAATTGTCGGCTAAGATAGCTTGTCTTTAAAGTGAAGTTAATTGACTTGTTTATGTTATTTAATTTTATCGCTAATGAGTAATTGGCCAGAGGCCAATTATTTCTAACTAACCACACTAAAATATTTAGCAATTTTTAACAACAATAAGTCAGTCTCCATTGCCTCAATGTAGATACAGCCAAAATATTTCAAGAAATTCTATTTCGTATAAAAAACCCTAAGGCCTAAGTTTACAATTAAAACCTGTTTTCTTATCCTAAGCCAGCTGATTGGTGTTTTCAGAGATGTCGATTCGAACCTTGGTGATCAACAATTCGCAGTATGTCGGTTTGTACAATTTTAGTTCTAAGGAACAAATTTCCACAGCTAGCTATTTTGTTTTGAGACGCAGAAAAATCACAAAATCTTACATCATTTCTGAATTGACCTTTAACGTTAGCTGCATAAATGTAACTTGAAAAAACTGAAAGAAACAACCTAGTAAAATACCAGCGAAGAATATATCTTTGTTAATTGTTACAAACTTATAAAGCTTTTTAAAGAACATAAGGAAGTTCATGAACTATATTTTTAAGTGTCTCAACAGAAATTATAAAATATTTAAGATAGTACAGTTGTTTCTATTGGCCGAGAGGTGTGTTTTCATAGGCCAATGAAAGTATAAAAATGACGTACATAGCTAGTCCTCGTAAGGAGATTTTGTAAAATGATCATGAAATAAACACAAAAAACAAAGCGGTTGGAATAAATATTTTATAAAAGAAATAAAACATTTTTTCTGTGCCTTTATAGCGCTATGAAAACCGAGGCGCACGTTTGGGAGACGCAGTCGAGTGCTTCACTGATCTGCTCGAGAATTCCCCAAACGTGTGCCGAGGTTTTCATAGCGCTATGAAGGCTCAGAAAAAATGTTTTATCAGTTCTTAAATGAAGATGTTTTTCATAGCCATTTAAGTCTGTAAATACAGACGCAAGGTAAAATTAAATTAGATATAATTGTTCATATAGTTTGGTGTATTTTTGTGGCTTCGTAGTCAAAACACAAGTTTTGAAATGTGTAACTGAATCATACGATCAGCCGAAAAAACACTCTTAACAAAAAACAAGTTTCACTTTTTTAATAGATCGATTACTAACTTGTTGGAGCTTGTTCATTTACAATGAAAACAAGTCAGTTACAGAAATATATACACCACAGGCCAACAAATAATAAAAACTAATCAAGGCAGGTCAGTAGTTTACAATTTACTAAGCATATAAAATATCAATAAATGAAATATGAAAAAAGATGAATAAAATGTCGTCAAGTAGCTATACTCTTTCCCAGATGAGCAGAATTAGTAGAGAATAACACTAAACAAAAAATAAAATTCATAATGAACTGTTGGTTACGATATGTTTTTAATCTGTTTAATAGATTCGCAATTCTCAGTTATGATCACAGTTTAAATTCAACAAACCTAGGTAACTGCATTGCTTCTTAAACTCAGGGCCTGTTCAGATGAGGCGAGATATCTCGGGGGCTAGGGATAACTCGGTCCTCCGAGATAGCTCGGGCCGATATAGATTGAAGTTTTCCGACATTGTAGTAGTCGTGTTACCGGCTGTTTATAAGTATTTTTAAAATAATGATTGACCGTAAGCCTCAAACTGCTATTTCAAGAGGCTTTATTACTGTCTGTGATGATTTTTAATAATGAACCATACAATGCGAAGCGATGCAGAACACATAAAGTACGTTGTACATAGCTTGTAAGTGGTTGAAATAAAGTCTGTAAAGAAACTGAAGATAATTTTAAAAACCTTTTAATAATAATATCCTATCTGAACTCAATGCATCGCGAAATGCAATATATGACTTCATTAACTTACAAACCAGTGTTTGAACCAAAATAATTAAAAGTTCTGTATTTGTAGAGCAACATAAATTTTTTTAATGGTTTGCATTATTGCTATGTAGGGCGCAGTACAGCTGTAAAAGAGTAATTTAGACAAAAAAAATCTCCAAGTTCAAGATACCAGTCGTTTTTGCTAAAATACCGCTCATTGATAATATTTGTTGTCAATATCTTTTAAAAACAGAACACATAATTATAATAAAAACATAACTAACAGGCTATAACACACATATACTGCACTCTGGTTGGCTACAGAGGTCTATAGCCTTTCATCTATACTAGAGAAAATATTGTTAATCAAAATATAATTTTTGTGATGAGACACGTTTTTCTATTATATCAAAATATTTAAACGATTTCACCGCTAAGTTGTACATTCGTTTTTGACCGATTAGTAGGTTTATACTAAAATATTCAAACCTCTCGGCATCAGTAACTACCAGTTTGAATCGGAATTTTTTGTGGACAATTGACTCGTAGTCCATTTGCCCTGAGGTCTACTATGTTTAATATCACCCAACTAGTGGACTAATGTAAATCAAATAATCCTGCATTCTAATTGGCTATGCTACTAGAGGACTATATTAGTATAATAGTCATCGAGTAGCGAAATTCGCACGCTTTCCTTCGTTTTATTCCCAAACAAATCTTTCTTCAACTTACATTTGCATACTTTATTATTGCTTTTTCTGTCCGACTAGTTGGGTGGTTGTAAAACAATTAGACCCTGCGCCGTCAAGGGCCCGACAGGTTTAATAGCCCATTCGGTTTCGCCAAATTTTAAATAGCAGTATAAACAGGTCTCCTGAGCCAACAAAGATGCTTGGCCAGCAAAAAGATTCCAAAAAGATACAAAGTCCAAACCACGGCATGTGAAAATGAAACAAATAGTGTAAAGGTTAATGGACGCAAAACTTTTAGTAGCTTCATTAAAAATTTAATAAAATTTTTAAAAAAATTTAAAAAAACAAGACGTTGTGATTATACGACTTTCATTGGTTACATGCAGCCAGTGAATAATCATTTTTTAGAATTTCATTTAATAGGTTTACAATGATTACTAAAAATATACGGGTTCCTAATGCCAATGGTATTACACAACGTGTTACAGAATACAAAAGAATAGTTTATAATAAAAAAGAACGATAAGGGAAGATTAAAAAGAAAAAAGTAGATAAAATCTTAAGATAAACTGACATATAGATCTAAAAACAGAATACAAGACGCGAGTGAAAACCCAGCTATGTTAATCTATTCTTATCTATCATGATTGGAGCGTAAACACGCGATGAATGATCACTTTCCGCATAACTAGTTTTAATAGTCAAGTCAAAGTTTAAACGCATTTCTCAGTATAGTAATTAATAGATCTCTATAAAAAAGTACAATAATGAATGGTATTTGACTTTAATTGAAATCTTTGTTTTTAAATGCACAGAACACTTTGGCAAACTCAGTTATAATGATGGTTGGAGGATCGAAAGTGGCTTTGGTGGAAACTCAAGCACGTGGAAGATTGCATTGATCGCGTCGATCGGAGGAATGTTCTCACTACACTTTTAGACATTAACATGCGCATGCGCATTGTTAAGTTAAAAATTGAAAAATTGTAACGAGCCAAACATAATAATTTAAACAAAATAATTTATATTAATATGAAAAAGATATCAATTTTGTCTGCCCAAACTAGGAAAAGTTTGTTTAAAGTGATATTGGGATGTCGGTATATTGACTGTTATTGTGAAGCTCATTAGCCAAATTTTAGAAATATTTTAAGAATACTGCTATGTGTGCATGAGGTTCTATTAAGATTATATTATAATTTGAATGATTGAAAAATAAACTATTATTGATTAAATGTATCAGTGCGATTGTATTCTAATTCCAAATGGTAATGATACAGATATCTATTACCTTTGAATTAAGGTCTTCGATACTACAATCCTTTTAGAAACGTAAATTCCATGTCATTGATATCTCTGAAACTAAACTGGAATATTCGTAAAGTGAGGGTCAAACGAACATGAGAGTTAATGTGAAATGATGTGTGTTCAAACTCTCTCTATCGTTTGATTACAAACTCTCGAGTACTCTCATCGAACTATCACACGCTCTCTCATCAACTTTGAAGTTGTTTAAATTTTTCGTGAGAATCGATGAGAGTTTTCGGTTGCTTTAGTTGATCGCTACATGAGAGTTGACGAGAGTTTTCCTTCAGCAGTAGCAGCTTTTGGGGTACATTGAGGGGTTAACTCTCAACTCAAAATATAAAACAAAAACACAACAATCTCTCTGTACGCCGCTGTATTTTCAAAGCGCAACTTGTCGATTGCATTGCCTCAGCTCAGTACTACAAAAAGTAATATTCTTTTATATATATAGTCCAAAGGGAAAATGAATAGTGAAGAAGATATAAGCTGTTTTAATATTTATCAAAATATATCATCTTTGTGCTATGTATTTTCAAAAAGATTAGACAAAGTAAACTTTATATATATTTATCATGACATTACCATAGTATAGATCTTGTTATACATATTCCAGAGAGCAACAAACTTTGTGGAAAGTGGCTTATGCCATATCAATCGGCTTACAGCTATACGCTATTTTCAACTAATTCTTCTCATCTGAAACATGGGGAATGGTGTAGCTACAATGCATGTTCAACTCGGAGAGAGAAACCTTTAATTATCTAAAATAATGTAACTTGTTCTCTGGCTAAGCGTGGTCTCTTTTCTCATTTGAGTTTTAGACATCTCATAACTTGTGTTTTGACTCCAAAGTACAAAATATATCAAACTATTAAAAAATATATCCAATCACATTTTCTCTTAAATCACTTAAAGGTAACACTTCTAAGCTTGTAAAACATACAGATATTTTTGCTAGAATATTTTTTATATTTTCTGTCAAGAGAAATTCAGCTTAAGATAAAATCTGATTAATATTACAAATGCAAGATAAAAATTTTAATTATTTCTGAGAATCAATGATTTAGGAGTTTCATCGCTCTTTTCTTACATCAAAAACAAAAAAGAAAGGAAAACTTGTTCCTTCTACATCTGTGGCAACACAAACTTCGCTAGGTGTTCATCACCGATCAGGTTCGAACGGAACTCTTATTAAAGATATACACCTTGCCAGGGAGCTGGTTTGGGATAAAAGAAAACAACTTATAATCGTACAACTTTGAGGAACCGTTGTGCTTAGCTATTCTTCAACACCTACTAAAAATAAAGGAAACTAGCTATATGTGGAATAGTGTTATGTTATTGAATTTGAAAATATTTTATGGAAAATATATTCATCTGAATATCGTCGGTACATATCAAAGCTAAACTCAAGAATGCATAGGTAGAATTTAAAAAATGTGCCCACTTGTTAACACTCAGGTATCTGTTATTTTTATCATATCATTTTGTGTTCGAGTTCATGGCAAAGCCCTCAAATAGCTATTCATCGTTGAATTAGGGTCCACTTTTTGTGGCTCCACACTTCTTATAGAGTACTTGAGCGCGCATGCCATCTTCTTGATCTTCTAGCTCTATACAGCATATACTTTACACATACATGTTTAGTTTTTGTCCGAATTAAAATGTTTTGAAATACAACTGGCGTCTCAAATACCTGAGGGGTAGATACCTCAAGAGACAATGAAGGACGATATTTTTATTGTTTTGTTTTGACTAAGGTTTGTAAGACTTTGTATGGGAAATTTTTGATCTGAAAAAATTTAAGGGAGGGAATCTTGTTATTCACAAAACATAGGTGTTGTCAAAGATATTTTTTCTTTGTTTTCTTATCATGTATGAGCTGTACCTTTCATTCCTCTTTGATTCAGTCTAAGAGATATCATTCCACTTCCCGCACATCCAGTCTTGCAGTGCGCATGGCAGTAACTGAATGCTGCCTACCATATAAGGTACCGTGAATGGTCTCTAAACGTTCTATTAAAACCGAAAATCTGCAAGTGATTCAAGCGAAAACGAAAATGTGCAAAGGAAAAGACGGAGGAAAAGGAAAAAAATTGTTGTGTTTCTTAAAACTGAAATCCCATCTGGGGCTCGGATTTTATTCCGAAATTCTCCTTGTGATTTTTTCAAAATTAACTCTTTTGTTTCTATACCACCCTAAATGATGCCTGGAATACTCACTAAGTTAACAATTTCAATCTTTGCTAAACAAAAGAAAGATGTTTCGACTTTGGTTTTAA
>JAOBRB020395006.1:0-10242 GCA_027575285.2 Zoanthus pulchellus | reverse complement strand
CATCCCACGTTGTGTAGTGCCCAGGGATCGTGTTTTCAGTTTATGAGGTGATGGTGTCGTTGAAGTGTCTTGTCGCTGCTGTAGCTAATTTTGGAGCCTTTTTTGCCTCTCTTCACTACTGGATGGCATCATGAAGCTTGAAGGTAGCATTGAAGATTACTTACTGAAAGAAACCAGTGAGGTGTCACACTTTTTAGTGATTTTTACGGCATATTTCCACTCGGTGGGTTTCCACAGGCACCAAAAGAAGTTGGGTTTGAAGCACGAAGAGAGGCAAATTCACTGAGCTGCCAATGCATTTTTTGTAAATTTTGACGACTGAAGAACACTACAGTACAAGCATAAAGATTTGGCAGAACTCCGTGGAGGCTCTATACTTAGTAAAAAAGATTAGTGGAGGAAATGCTGTCTGTCCTTGTCAAAATTTTTGAGGTATCCCAAAAGGCATTTGGGTCGTGCAAATGGCAGGAAACATGTTGGGGCAAGATTGGCACAATGAAACGGCTGTAGCTCTATCCGTAAACTGAAAAAAAGGTAAAAAAACATCACTATATCTCAGTCCTAAGTCTGAATTTTGTGGTGAAAGCTGTTTTGTTTGCTGGGAATTAATATTTCATCAAAAAGTTCAAAGCCAAACATTGTTGATTTTCCCATTCCAAAAACAATGCAAAACGGCATTTTTTTCAATTTTTGAACTTCAACTAATGACTTTCTGCAGAAATGACAGTTTATTCTTACACCACTGGTTTTCCAAACCTAAAGAAACTACTAAAGTTTGATTTAAAACCAGAGTCGAAACATAGTTTTCTCCTTTAAGAAAGATTGAATACTTTAACTCAGTATCATATTGTGCGGGCGTTATAGGCCCTTTTAGGAGTCAAGGGGTTAATATTATTATTATTATTATTATTATTATTATTATTTATCTTTATTTGTTATTGCTAGCCTTGAGTACTCAAGGTGTCTCCTCTATTTTCTATATCCTCTGCCACTGTTTGTTTTGTAATGTTTTGCTTCCTAGTACCTTCTCCCACTACTTTATTACAGCTGGAGTTACTGTATCTAGCCAACCTACCAGTCTCCCACTCTCCTGAATATCCTATTCTCATCCCCTTTGTTTCACATGACCAAAACATAAATCTCAAACTTGCTTTCTTTATGATTATGTTCAAGGTTTTCCTCCCATATTATCTTCATATTGTAAAATCAAAATGAATTTACTTAATATATTGCAGTTAATATGTTATCCTAGCGAGAAAGTATAACTTGTTCTTTTCATCTGGCTAGGCAATTGTTGACTATCAGAATAAGGGGAAAGCTTATGAATGTACTCAGTAAGTAAATGAAAAAATTGATAACTTTTACAGATGTTTTGATGCCGGGTTTAAGTGATATTGTAGTTAACGTTCTCAGTCATTTTGTTTGTTTAATGTTAGAGTACAAAAATAATCTAGAGTTGAAATCAATTACTTCTAGGATCATCTTTATTGTTGTAAACACAATCACCTGCCAAAATTATTTTTGCTTTGCAGGGGTAACTACTGGTATCATCTCTGATTTCTATCTCTAAACATTTGTCATCATGATTGCTACAAATGATTAAGCTGCAATAATTTTCATGGCTTCACAAAAATCATAACTGTATTCACTCCCTCCACAGCCCCCATTGTCATGTTTTTGTTTTATTTATAGGTTTAACTATAATTTGAATCACAACCATTATCATCACTACTTTCAAGAACTATGGCTGGTATCATGTTCATACTTATCGTTTCACTGATTATTTCCTCCACCACAACAGCCACCATAAGATTCCACCATCAACGTAATTCACTGCTATTTTAGAATCTGCCATATAAGTATGAAGGCATTGATTATAACATCGCTGCCATCATCATACTCATCATTGTCATTGACATCAATTGCTGTCACTATTATAATTGTAATAAGTATAATTATTGTCATTATGCTCACTCATATTACCACCACCATGATGATTAATAATCTTAAGAAAGTGTTTCCATTCTTAACATAAACAACAAATTCAAAGTAAATTCACAGGATTTTGTAACCTGCCTAATTTACTGAATTGTGATCATCACTGGCATTAAGACTAATTTTTCCACAATTTCTACAATCAACTTTTGCCGTGTGGATGCCCTGCTATTACGGACACCTCACTATTACAGACAAAAGAAAAATCCCCAGCTGAAACCATAAAGAAATTTATGAAAACAGCTCTCTCTATAAAAGATGCTCACTATTACGGACATAGAAACACTTTGCCTGGTCTTAAACTAAAATTTTTATTGTTTTTCTCTTTTTATAACTACAAACACTTTCATCAGGTTTTAAAAGACATAAATTCATGTAATTGGCAAAATAATAGTAAGTTTGCCTTTACATCCATCAAGAGCCTAGTTTTGGCAGTTACAAACCTTGAATGAGACTTTGAAATTTTTAACTTTATATGCTTCATAAATAATTTAATTTGTGGTTGACATTCAACATACAGCCACTTATCAGATGTTGCGTTTTCATAAATCAGTCAATAAACAAAGTTAAATTGAAGCAAGAATAGAGAACAGCGTGGCAATACTGAGTTATAGAGGTTTGTTTTCAAAGTAAAATTGGGGGGAGTTTTTTCTGCACCTTGCTATTATGGACTCACGCTATTATGGTCACAAACGTACAGTCATGAGGGTGTCTGCAATATCGAGAATTGAATGTATTTTGAGTAAATATTTAAATGACTTGTATTTTTATTCTCTAAGGTACCAACAAATTTTACACAGAAATCTTGTTTATCTGGCAACTCTAGCAGACTCTGGTCAAAATGCACCAAGTATGAACCTCCCAGTAAGTGAAGTCTATGGTTTCAAAAGTATAGTTGGCCTATTCAACAGGGTTGCCGATAATTGCTGGTGACTGCTGATATTGTAAGCTACTTGAACGTTTTTGGCCAAAGTAAATTGGCAGAAGCAAGTGGGAAAATGGTTACAAAACTGCTTCGAGAAAAAAAAATAGATAGAATATCTAGGTGACATCTACTTTTTAGAATATTTCTGCAAACATCAAATTGTATTGTCAAATTGTATTGACAAAGTCAATAGTTACAACTACAGTTTAAGTAAAAAAAACCTGGAACCTTTTAGCATTTGGAATATTTGAGGCCTTTTTACCACTACAATAGTTTGTTTTCCTTTTTTGGTATTTTTTCAAAATGAAAGGTGAATTGCAAAGCAACTATTTTTACAAATTATTCGTGTTAGCTTAGGAATGATTGTGGCTTATTTTCCAGCTTATAATATATTGTGGTTTGTTGTTATGTAATATGATTTTTGAAAGCTGTCTTTGTTATGTTAATTCAAGTTTTACCAAAGTTTAAAAGCCTGAGAATGTTCTAGCACTTGCTTGGGAATGGCTTTTGTGGGGTTAACTAACAGTTGAAGCAAGGAATGTTTTGCATGTACATCTTTTCCACAGTGTTCAAACTATTGTGCCAGTGAAATATTGTCAGGGAATGCAGACCTCGCTCTCGCTTGCCATTGCCTGTGCAAAATTGATCTGAGAAGAGCAGTAAATTACTCACTTAACTGCCAAAAATTGTTCGCCTCCTTGGAGAATACAGACAAAGTTACTTTTTGTACTTTGTTTTTAAAGATTTGAAGAATTACGTATCCAAGTGACCTATTAATATTGGAATTTGTTATATGTATATTACTTTTGTATTTAAGAGTGAGAGTGGGATATAACAGAGAAACCTTAGAATGTGGAGTAGCTCCATCTTGGGTATTTTTTAACCACTTAATACCCAGTGGGAAAAATCGTTCACCTCAAAAAAAATTAGGCAAGCGTTTTTTCACTTGCCAAAGATTTTGAAATGGCAAGCCCTAGGAAAGATTAATTTCATTCTCATGTGTGTCAACAGACCAAACTGTTCTTCTAGGAAGAGAGTTTAATTTTTTTGTAAGCTCGTCCCTAGAAGGGCATACAAAACACTGGAAAGCTTTTTAAAACTTTTCAGAATTTTTCAGCTATACTGCTTAAAAACTTTATGAAGACTAAGTGAGCTGCTGGACTGTGATTTTTCCAACAGAGAGTTTTTGAATGCTGATGCAGTCCGAGGTGTTTCTGAGTACCAGTAGGAATGTCTGTAGTACAAATTAGCAAGAGCTAATCTTTATCACTTGTTCTGAGCAATATTGCCTCTCCATTCTTTTGTTCTTTTGTAAACTTTTAGAGCATTTGAGCCTACAATAAAAATAACAAAACATTTAATACTTAATTTGCCTAAGCTATGCTTCTTACTAGCTAAGTTACATTCAGAAAGTTTTTAACTTTCTTATTAGTTTTTACAGGAATCATGTTAAAGTCATAAAGTACTTTTTGTTTCGTTTCTTTTTAGGCACCAGGTTCACAAGGTGCTTCCAGTTCGAAACCTACAGTTCCTGGTATGGCTTCCTCTGCAGGGGGTGGGGTAGCAACACAGGGATTACCAACCCCACCAGGATCGGTTCAAAATGACCCTATGACCAGCAGCATCTCTCAAGCAACAGTTTCTCAAGCATCAAACTCTGATATGGCTCCAAATATTCCCACACAAAACTCCTTGGGAGGATCTTCAGGTTCATACAACTCGACTGCTCCAGTTATGGCAAGTCCCATTGGACAAGGTTGCACCAACCAGCCAAGGCTCCCACACCAATCCATATCGGCACCAAACCCTATGAGTTACCACAGCTCACCATCAAATCAGGCTCGCCCATCATCTGGGATGGGAGCTCCCTTATCATCCTCACAGTCACAAATGCAGCACCATGGTACACAGTTGCCACAACATATGGTGCCGCAGGGACAGCAATCACAACAGCAGTACATGATGCAACAGAGACAGATGCAGTTTAGGCAATCGTCTCAGCAACAGGTATTGCAATATGTTTCAGTTTAATGGGGCTTAAGAAAAATTATTCTTGTAAGTTAAAGAGAATATTCTGGCCTCTTAAAGATGAACATTTTCCTTTTAAGTGGAGTTAGATTTTTTTTAAAAACTATTTATAAAAATATATGTTACACTGATGTTAAAAATTTTAAGCATTTAATAATATGATGTTCCGACGTTTCGGTCGTAAACTCCGACCTTCATGCGGGAAAGTAAAAGAAAAATTTGATTTGATTTCTGTTGATAAACATTCATTTATTTAACTATTCCATACTACTCTATGCTGCTAAATTACTAAGGGAACAAAGGGTCTCAACGTCACCCCTTCAACGCACACAGTTTGGGAAATCTTTTTCAGCTTGGACCACGTCTTACCAGTTGCCTTCATCTAAGGATCAACACTACCGACTGTGGAAGTCTGTTTTTGTCTGCCCAACTTTTGCTTCCCTTTCAGATTCCAATCATGAGCTTGTTTGATGATTAATTGCACACTACAAAAATGAGTTCTCAGATGTCAGTCAATTTCTCATCTAAACCAATTTAGTTTGCACCTCAAAGATAAAAATAGTGGAATAAGAACCAAAACGCTATTTGCAATATACTATTAGTATTGTTTTGTGTTTTCAGCAGATAGTTTCTCAACAACCTCAGCAACAACAAACACATCTGTCACAGAATCCTTCAAACTACAATATGTCGTCTTCAGCTATGGTGCCACCCGGGTACTCTCAACAACAGCAGCCCCCAACTCAAAGGTACAACCCATATGGCCCACCACAGCCGCAACAGCAGACCCGTCCACATATGGCCTATTCGCCCCAATCACAACCTCAGGGAATTTCGCCTCAGTCCATTCAACAGCCTGTTGGTCAGGGCCTGGGACAACCGCCTATGGGCCAACCTACTATGGGACCTTCATCGATGGGACAATCGCCAATGTCGCGTTAGCATCACTTGTAATGCATTTCTATTCACAGCTAAATTATGGTGAAGCAATGCCGATAGAATACTTCGGTTAGTACTGTTGAAAGAAAAAAGATCCATTCACATGGTCGACATTTTCAATTTCAGTTTTGTGTTTTTCATCTCTGCTAAAATCCTTTGTCTTTATGTACTCCGAGTTTTGGTTGATTTCCGTATTGACCTGAACTTCGTGATTTCAGTTGTGTCGCGCACAAAGTTACAAAGAAACACTAGCCGGGCATGATGCCAAGTTAAAGATTTGCAAATTAAAATGCTCAAAATTTCTCTGAATATCTTTGCAGTACTTAATAGCGATGATCGTGAAAACAGTTATGAAATTATATTAATCTTTTTATCGTTCATCGGCCGCATTCGAAATTGTCGTTATTACTGAGCGCCATTTTTCATTCTAAAAATATCAACCTGGAGATTGGTCTTATGTTAAGGTGGCGATTCAAGTTATGGTTTCTGTTTCCTATTTTAACGATGGGGTAATTCTCCATGAGTCAGCCCCTTGTCGGTTTGCGTTGCTTTAATAGCAGGCGATAGTCAAACATGTTAGCCTTGAAAAGTAAGAAACGCATTTACCCTAACAAAAGGGCCAGAGCTTAAAAACGTCCGCCACTGGCACTACTTACGCGATAATAAAAAAAAATGTCATTTATGAGTTGTCTTAATTAATCGCAGTTGCTCTGACGAAGGGCCAACGATAAAACAGTAAGTTACAAGCCACAATAGGCCTGACGATTACAGTTGCTCCGAAGGGCCAACGCTCTGAACTTCTGCTCCGTTGCGACTTCCATTGACCATCAAGAATTGTCAACCTAATGAAATGACACTGCCGCTTAAGTCTCACGGGTCTGAGGGACTAACCTTTTGCATTTACTAGGCATGAGATAGGAATGAAAACAGGGCAAACAAAGATCCAGGATTTGAGTTTAAGTTTCGGTCTTGTGCAAGCGCGCGTGCGCATATTCCAGCCACGCCGTGCAACAAGCGCTATGCTTCTACTTTACTTTGTATTTTGTGTGGCAAACTGAGCAAGTTCGTAGCTAGGGAAGAGTTCCAGGGATTTCGAAACCCCTTCTTGTTGTTCTCTTATTTTTATCCAACACTTGTTCGTTTTGTTCTTTGCTTGGTGTACGAAAAGCGAAAAGTTGTTGCATAATTTACTTCTTGATTATTTCCGAGGTCATAGTAATTGGAATCCCCTATCCTCTCAAAAATCCTGGCTATGCCCATGTGAGCCTGTTTGATAGCTCAATATCATGCTGATGAGTCCTAGAAATCTTAAAACAGCTTCTAGTAAGGTCTAGTGAAGGCACCTAGGCCGCTCTGGGACGAGACCTGGCGCCCTAGTAGTCGAAACAGTTGTCCGCGGTTTCTGACATTTAGCCTTTTTAGGGTTGCTCCATTTTTTTAAAACTTAAGCAACGAGGACGGCGACGGCAGAAAACAATAGAAATACAATAACTGCACGTTGGAATGCAGCGAGCGGAGCACGTGCACGGAGTTGTCGCTAAAATTAGAACGTAAAACTGACCTGTTTTGGAGTTGTCGAGATTACGTGAACGTAACAGCAAAAACTTTCATGTTTTTGTGTTTTTTACTGTTTCTTGTAGTTTAATATGTCATATATACGGATTCTACTTTTTTTCACTGTACGCTATCTTTTTAACAAGATTTTTTCGTTGCCTGAATTACCCGTTTTGAGCGAAAAAGATGTCCACCGGCACCGAAATCGCGCGGCCATGACGTCAAGTTGTTTGCTCGAACACTTGGGACTTTACGCAGCAAGGACAGGAACGTGAACGACGGCTCCGAAAAATCACCTTTTGGGTTTACTCTTTATTTATTTGTGTGATTCATTAGGATTTTGTTTCTTTGCTTTTCGCTTTGTGATTAGAAAAACGATTCAATGTTTATGAAGCTACACAAATTCTGAGAAAGTTTTGCTGTTACGTCTACGTAGTCTCGACAAATCTAAAAATGGTCTTTTCACGTTCTAATTTTACAAACAACTCCGTGCACGTGCTTCTCGGTACATTCCAGCGTGCAGTTATTGTAGTTTCTTTGGTTCTCTGGCGGCGTCGCCGTGCTCGCTGCGTAAGGTCTCTAGTATTAACATGGCGACTAAGCAGGTTAGATTGAAAGGTGGAAGAAGTTGTGTTGCAAGAGCACCCAAATGGCACCAAAATGAAATGATAAGCGAGTAAAATAAACTCATCGAAGCACTTTGTAGTTGCGCGAGGTAAACAACTTGACGTCACATGATGTCAATTAGAACCCAGTCACCAGGACACTTTTTCAACAAAATTTGGGAATTTCACGGCCTAAAAAACATGTTTATGACTCTTATTAAGACTTTTAAATACTACAATGATCTTATACACATATCAAACTACTAAAAGCAATAGAAAAAAATTTATGCCATATACACTTTATGGTCCCTACAGACTGATGATGGCGAATACGTTTGTACAAAAGATTATTGCGCAGTGCAGCCCGAAACTCGTTCAGTGTTCAATCAGTTGTTGATGAAAAATATAGGCCTTGTTTCCAAAAAATATATAAAGCTCTCCGTAATAATTACGATGCGTTCGTTTGGGAATTCTTAAATAAAAGGCTGTCGGTTTTGTGTTGATGCTTCTCCTAAGTTACGAATGAAATGTCTTTATAATGAGAAAACACTTATGGATTTTAACTAACAAAAACTTCAATCTTACCCGGAATACTTGCAATTGTACGCAACATACAACAACCCAACCAACAGCAGAAAATTCTCACTGGTCAATCGCAACAAATCAAAAGCAATAGAAATAGGTCTACAACAGCTAATGAAGATGTGCTAAAAAAGAACACGGTTTAAATCAAACTCTTAACAGTAACGGGGATGAGCATTACTTAACATATTTTATACTTTGCGTGCTTAAAAAAGAGAAGATTAAACGGCAAATTATTGTGTTGATGGAGGTTAAAAACTTAACTCACAGTATTAATGAGAAACTGCTTATCCATGAACCACTTGTGCGACTTATAAATATTTGCATTCTTAGCTATTTTCAGCGATAGAATACGTATTCTTAAAGAAAAGTACAAAACTCCGTCATTCAAAAGTTTCTTTCAGCTTTGGCCCCCTGGATTGTACCAAAAGTCGTTTGAAAAATTCCATGAGACCACGGCCAATCCTTAAGAGCTTCAAGTTTTCTTCGATTTTAGCAGCCGTTTAAAAGCAGGTTTGCAAACTAAAAGGGCTTTAAATTGTTGTAGTTTAACTCTTAAATGTAATATCAATTCAAGAATTGAAAGAATATCAAAAATGATAAAAGAGCAGCTCTCGCAAAACTAATAAATTAGTTTTTATTAGTACTATTGATTTCCTATCAATACTTAACTGTGTTACGTTTTTTCTCATTGTTCCAAGTCCTTTCCAATATTTTCCCACTAAATTTCATGTAAATGGCAAACAATTTAAATAGCACTTATAACCTTACAAAGCAAATTCCAATTGAGTTGTCTCGTACAAAATCATTCACAAAAATCTGCTTAATTGCTTTTTCAGTCTCATTTGTTTCACGTACGTTATTGACTAAATTAACAACTGAATTAGTAAGCAAAGGAAATGAATGGAACTTCACATAATGCCATCCATTTTTAATCATTTTCAAAACACTAATAAATTTTTCTAATCTTTGCTTAAAAGGAATGCATTTTTTTTTTCGAGAAATTTGAATCTTTTATTTCCGAAATGTCTTTTCAGCCAATGCTCAAATTTTTGAAAAGAAAAAACTTGACATCAGATTTAGGACATAAGAGCTTGGTTTGTTTTTGGTTGTGAAAATGATTCAAAATGAACGAACGATTGACAAATAGTGTATTTGGTTTGAGACGTGAGACAATTTTGACTTTAGTTGAGATATATTGTAAATACACATGATTTAAAATTCGATTCTAGTCATTCTCATGCTATTGTTACTGCTAATAAATATACCAATTATAATTTATGGCCCAAAAGATCTATCTAAGAGGAAGCTTGACACAACTATTTGGAAAACGATTTAGACACAGTAATGTGCTTCACATAAAATACAGAGTATGTACAGTCCACAGACCTCAATTACTCAGAGACTATGATTGAAAACATTTTTCTACTACGATTAACCAGAAATATTGTCAAATAACAGAACTTAAATTTGACACTTAACCTTGTATAATAACAATATCATAAGTTTGCAAAATGTTTTTTGCTAATTTTGGAGCCTTTTTTGCCTCTCTTAACTACTGGATGGCATCATCAAGCTTGAAGGTAGCATTTGAGCTTACTTGCTGAAAGAAGC
>JAOBRB020394915.1:0-10243 GCA_027575285.2 Zoanthus pulchellus | reverse complement strand
TTATATTATCTTTATACAGATTGTTTACAACTTTTTCTTTGTCTTAAAAGTCTTGGACAAATATACACTAAGCTAAATCCTTTCAAGCCTAGTGGCCCATGGAGCCGGCACTTATCTCCGGTTTCTATAGTGTTAATCGGATGAGAGTCTTTGGTTCCCCCCCTGAATGGGACACTAATCCATCGCAGGTTAGCTCCCACCAGACGCTGGTACTCATTTACCTACTACAGGATGGAAAGGGGAGTTGGCTCAGGCGAAAAAAAAGGCCACACAAATTTTCAAATCTCGCTAAAGTGCCGGGTTCGAACTGTGGACTTTGTGGTTGGAATTAGAGATTGACGAACTGCGCCCAATATACACTAAAATATAAAGTAAAATGTTGATAAAATAACGGTCATAGCTAATGAAATAATCAGGGGGCCAGGGTCAAAAATGTTTGGAAAACGTTGGAGGTCTTCCTGAACGAAACAAGGAGAGCATATCACTGATAAAATCTACACGAAATATAAACTTCGCAAACTTGGTTCTAAATTACAATTTCAACGCCTACTTACTCATGTTACCAGAAACACATTGTTTATAGCTTCAACAACAAACTGTACCGCCAATTAAATAGATGGGTGCGGAACTGGCAACCATTATCACCAGTTTGGGCTAACATTATATTTTCATGATAAAGTAGGAAACAGATGGAGTCCACCAAATATTGAATCGATAGGCGATATGTGGATGACTGTTTCTCTAAAAAGGTAAAAGTTGAATCTGACTAATTGCTTGAGCGCCTCAATAATTACCACCCATGCCAAACATCAATATTACAGCGGAAGAAAATCCTGATCATCTCCTGCACACCAGGTTCAAATACGACAATCATATTTTTCATCGCTCTGTTTACAGAAAACCAGGAAAAGACCCAAGTCATTGGTCTTTTATGGTTCCAACAAGCTGGAAGATGAACAGCATTCTTGGAGCTCTTCACAGAGCTAAGAGAATTTCAACCGCTCCGCGGCAAATCTGACATTCGAGAAATTACTAAAATCTACCTCAGTGTAGGCTACCCTAAACGTTTCATCCAAAGTACCATCAACAACTTCAACGACAGTCTAGAAACACTAACGAGAAACTAATACAGGAGTTCATGTTCGAAGGAAAAAAAGTATTCATCAAACTACCATATTATTGTCCAGAAAACGAGAAACTTGCATGCCAAACGTTCTGTAAACACTTCTACGAACGGAAAATACATTTTTGTAATCTTTTGGCAAACCAGGAAAATCCGAAGTTTGTTTAATCTTAAGGATTACCCTTTCCCATCCAGGAAGTTTTTTGAGTTTTTTGTATCAAATTAAACAATCAATTAGCTTTCTCTAATCCATATTAGGCATTGCCATGGAAACATCCCACGTTGTGTAGTACCCAGGGATTGTGCTTTTAGTTTGTGAACGATGGCGTTGTTGAAGTATCTTGTCGCTGCTGTAGCCGCCGTTAAAAGTGCATAGATTTTTGCAAATTTTGGAGCCTTTTTTGCCTCTCTTCACTACCGGATGGCATCATGAAGCTTAAAGGTAGCATTTGAGCTTACTTGCTGAAAGAAACCAGCAAGGTGTCACACTTTTTAGTGATTTTTACGGCATATTTCCTCTCGGTGGGTTTCCACAGGCGCCAAAAGAAGTTGGCTTTGAAGCTCGAAGAGAGGCAAATTCACTGAGCTACCAATGCATTTTTCGGACGTTTTGACGACTGAGGAACACTAGAGACATAAAAGTTTTGCAGAACTCCGTGGAGGCTCTCTATAAAAATGATTACTGCAGCAAATGCTGTCTGTCCTTGTCAAAAATTTCGGGGTATTCTAGAATGCATTTATGGCTTAATATATCGGTCAAAATTCAATTTGGTATTACCGGTATCGGTTTTACAATTTCCGACACCGGTTTTTCAATTTCAGACATCGGGTTTATTACCAGAGTCGGGTTTTCATTTTTCTATTTCAGACATCGGGTTAACGAAAAAACCGACATCGGAATTATCAGTGGTAAAACTGGCATCGGGTTTTTACTAATAAAACCGACATCGGGTTTTTACAATAAAACCGACATCGGGTTTTTACAATAAAACCGACATCGGGTTTTTACAAAAAAACCGACATCGGGTTTTCAGAAACAGGAGTCCTGTTTTAACGGTGCCCTCCGTATTACTATTTCGGTATCGGGCATCGGTATTTTATGACAAAACCAACACCGTGTTTTCAGAATCAGATATCTGGAAAATTGAGCTCAGCAAAGTTCTCTAACTGTATAAAAAAATTTTTCAACAAAAAGTATGAAACTTACTAATTTTATTGATTGGCGGATCCCTCAATTTTTTTAAAAAGTCACGGTAATTCATTTAATTTTAGCTATATATTCAGCCCAAACAAAAAACAAGTTCTCTTCAAAAACAAAAATGAATTTACTTTGAAAATATTAATACCTGAATAACCAGTTTCAAAAATTATTGAAGATTTTGCCAAACAAACGCGTATAGGATGACATTAGAAAGTGAATTAAAACTTCGACTTTCTGGTTATACTACTAACAAGTTAATGATATAAAAATCTATATACTTTTTCGATTTTAAAGCTACAACATCTTTTTTGTTTTTCTTTGTAAAAAATATATCACTTCATTGTGCTATTTTTAACCCTCGCAAATAACATTAGCTTATAAAAATCAAAACAACATTTAAAACATTTTTTTTATTTTCAAGGTCTTTCCTCATTACAGTACTACCATGTATATTTATATCTTTCAATTTATTCAATAGCACTGCCTTTTTTCATATTGATACAAATCCCCAACAGCAGCAGAGACTATGATTACAATCCTATTATTCTAAACATCTCAGGAAACTTAAAATACAATGTATTCTTACAATTTACTTTCAAAGTAGGAATGAAACTGGCATTATTAAGAACAAAAAAAAGCATTTTAAAATAAATAGAACGGAGAAAAAATGCATCCAAATTCATAGCAAACAAAAATTTTCAAAAACAAAACTATTTTTTAAATGAAAAACAATTTTTCCATATATTTTTTTTAAACTTTCGTTAGCAGCTTTTTTATGTAAGGTTCTGGCAATTATAGCAAGTATTATGAAATTCTTTATAAGAATTCAGACATGATTTTAAATTAGCAGTACTTCTTGAACGCGATATTGCAAACAAATAAAACAGAAAAACTTCAAACTAAACATTTTACTCAAACCATAAATGTCATCATAAATGCTTTATCTTGCATTTGAAACAAAAATATATCCAATACCAAAAATTATTTCTATATTCCATTAAGTTATTGTTTCATATTATTTTTATACTAATTGATCGCTATCTTGATCTTGAATCTTGGGCTTTTCATGCCTTGCTTTCATTTACCTATATTAAAGGAGAAAATCAACTTTATTTTTACATCCACATCAATTCAAAAGGATTGTTACAATAAAATTCATTCTGATCATAGCCTACAATATCATCACTAAACTGGATTAAATCTACAACAATTTTCACATATAATTAGATTGAATACAAGAAAAGCTAAGCCCGCAAAATAGCCTGATGCTAATCGAGGCGGGTAGCTATGTTTAAAAACATGATTTGGTTTTTAAGATGTCCTTAGTAAACCAAACATATCTTTTTATTATCCACAGGCCATCTAAAATCTATCCTACTACATAACATTTTCCTATCTACTCCAAAAATATCACTAGCTAAATCCTATCTGACAATGTTTTAGAAAGTGAACACCTCTTCGAATTTTGGATGTGCAAAACAAGATTATCTATCTTTTTACTAGCTTTTATCTTTCACACCACAATCTGAAACCTATTTTTTATTAGACAACTGACACAAAGTTGCAGATGCAATATCTGAAACCTATCTTCAGATGCATTAGTGGAAGATAGGCTTTAGATGTAATTATCTGAAACCTATCTTTCAGCCAAAAGTTAACAGATTGGATCAGGTTATATTATCTATCATCTATCTACTTTCACAGACTTACAAATGCACAATATCTGAACCTTATCTTGAAATGAACAGCTGTAAGAAAAAATTTAGATATATCATCTCAAACCTATTGGAAAATAGGTTTTAGGTGTGATTATCTGAAACTCTTTCTGTCATTAAGTAGGAAATAGGATTACGTTAAAGTATCTATAATCTATCTCATTTTGCAGACTTGCAAATGCACAATATCTGAACCCTATCTTCAAATGAACTGCTATAAGATAGATTTTAGATACAGTATCTAAAACTTATCATCAGATGCATAATTGAAAGATAGGTTTAGGTGCGATTACCTGAAACCTATCTTTCAGTCAAAAATTAACAGATAGGATTAAGTTATGCAATGTACAATCTATCTACTTTTGCAAGCTCGCGAATGCACATTATCTGAACTGTATCTTTAAACGAAGTAAAAACTACCTTCAGACGTATTGTTGGAAGATAGGTTTAAGATATGATTAGTAACATATAGGATTAAGTTACACTATCTACCTGTATGTCCGTAGCTAAAATATGTTCAGTAGGGGGACCAGTACTCTTACATCTTAAGCCTTTCAGTCCCAGTTGTATTGCTGAATTCTCCCAACTTAATCCCATACTTTTCATTGAGTAACTTTGAGAGAATCTTACTTTTAATCTATAGTAGTTTGCTTTGTTTAATCAGTCCTCAACTTCTCATTACCTAATGATTTACTTTGTATGTGTCATGTAAGGAGAAGTTGGGTGTTGATAATCTATTGGAACTGAAAGGGTTAAGAGAGCACCAATAATCTAACAAAGAATACCGTATTTTTTTGATGCGCGTCCGTGCACAGAGGTGCTAAATATGTTAAAAATATACCGCAGAATCCTTTAATTCCCATCAAGTTCTATTTCTCTGTTTTTACTTTCTTGTTATTGGTTTATTCTACTTTATATCAAAATGCCAAGCACTAATTTTTTTCTTTTTTTTCTTTTGTTTTTGGGTGGGTGGGGGGAGGGGGGGGGATCTATTTTTACTGTTTGGCTCGTAATTTTGAGTTGTCACTCAAAATAGAAACGTATTTACAATCAACTTTAGAATATGTCAAAATTTGTTTCATCTTCACAAAAATTATAATTCGGAATAGAATATGCTATTTTTGAAACTTTTCTGCATTTCCTTTCTCAATTACTAAAAGTTTTTAAATCTTTTTGGGATGTTCGATACATTTTATGGTGGTTTACGACGTTTCAACGGCCCTTGACTCGTCTTCTTCAGGTACATGGCGTATCGTATACTTAACAAAACATTTAAACAACAGCTATGATACGCCATATACTGCCATATTTAACAATTATTCCTCGTGCCCGAATGGGCTCTGAGTCAATAGCTGAGGAATAGTTGTTTTAGTAAAATCCAACTAGTTATTCAAAAAAAATATCGAGGACAAAACATCTTTCGCTAGTTAAAGCTAAACTTAAATTTTATTTTTCCGTCAAAACATTACAAATACGGCCAGGCGTACTCACTAGACGAAACTTTGAAATCTTTTCCATCTTTCTGCTTCACTGCGGTAAAAAAAAAAAACTTTCAGGCAGTCATTTAGCTCTTCTTTCTTCATCTCTTCTATCGGAGTTTCAAACCTTGTTTGGCTTGAAAACTATTCTGTTATAGATGGTCATTTTAGTTTGTCAAAAAGACGACAAAAATAGTAGTTGCAAAAGGAGTCAAATTTACGGTAACATTTGTCAACAGTTAAATTAATAAGTGTATTCCTACCGTTAAATATCTTCATTCCATATTAGTTGACTTCTTTGTAGATTTTGGTAGAGATTTATGTAATAATGACCTCAAATACCCATCCGAAACTTCAGCAAAACACGATTCAGAAGCCACTGTTTTGTTTTACTAGGCCGGCACTCTTCGCTACTAGTAGGCTATAACAAATAACTTACTAGTAGCTCAACCAATCAGAACGCTGCATTGAAAATAGCCTACTAGTTGGATTTTATACTAAACCGCCATATACCATTACCGCCGAAACGTCGTAAACCACCAAAAAAATGCATCGAACATCCCAAAAATATTTAAAAACTTTACTAACAGAATAGTATAATACCGTTTACTATCTATACATGATTATAACTTATTTCTTGGCAGGAATTGGAAGTCAAAATGCTTCACTTTTAAGGAAAACACTTAAATACAGCAAAAAATATTTTCAAACATACAAAACACGAAGTTTTAAGAATTGTTTCAATAATAAAACGTTGCCTGTTATTTTGGAAGAATCCAGAACGTCAAGAAAGGGATCTATATCAATATTTTCTATTTTTCAAACGTTCATGTGTCTTTCTCACATTGTGACAAGAATTTTACACTTCATCGATTTGTTATCATCACGTAGGTGACATGGACTCCAGAGCCTCTAGCGACTTCCTGGCTATTCTTGCGGCCTCTGCACCTTGAGCCAGACCTTCTTCCCATGATGCAGTAGTAGTGTAGCTGTTAACATGGCCACCTCCTAAACAAATCAATTTTAAAAGTAGTAGTGTTTGTAATAGAAGGAGTTAGTACTATGCTAGAAGTTTCTAACAAAAAGTTATAAAAATGCTGCGATGAAGTGAGCCATATGGGCCACAGCACATGGTCTAGTCACAATCCTAGTCACACTTACTATAACGGGTTATAGTTTCCACTTTCCGTAATTTAATCAGTTCTATTGGTAACCTTATGCACCTCTCCCGTTTCTCTAACAACTTGTTCTATATGTTCTGTGCCGTCCTGAGTCGAAGACTCTCATCCACTCAGCACTGCAGAAATAAGAAATGCCACCTCTGTGGGCCACATGGCTCGTAAACGATTTAGCTTAGCTTAGATTAGCTAAGCGGTGATTATAAAGCATTTCAATTCAGTATATTTGTGTGACACCAAAGTTGTTAGAGTGGACTGGTTAGGAAAATTAGCAAACTACAAAGATGATTACAATGTTCCTTTGTTTCATGTTGTGTGCACGGTCAAGTTTAGGATCTTTTGTACAAGGTGCGATGCTTCATTAGTCTATTGGCCGTTTGCTCATTAACATCTCAACGCCTTTTGTTGTTTGTGCACGGTAACGCTATATTCCAGTACCTAGGGAAGAGGAGAACAATAAAATAGAGCAAAGAAAGTGATAAAGTTTCTAAACCATTCAAGTCTCACGTAATATAGTAGACTCCATGTCTCTTTATCTGCAGGTCTGATTGTTAACATTCCCTATTTACACAGCTCAATTGCGATTTGTATCACGAAATCAGCTTGGCCACAGCAGGAGATTCATTTTATCAATTAAAGGACTACAATAAAAAATGACCGCTTATTTACCTTCATCTGCTTTCCCAGATAACGATCTTGCCTTTACCTTTTCCAGGAAAGAGTCAAAATCTTCAGCATCTAGTTCTGCACTGAAAACATTATATTGTACAATATTCAGTCCCGTAAGCCGGGATGGGGGGGGGGGGGGATGTGGGGGTTTGTGGGGAGTGCACCTTTTCTTAAAGTTGATTATAAAAAAACGAATAAAAAATATAGTTTGTGATGAAAAATGATCATCAAGCGTAATAAGAAACTCTTTATTTACCTGTAAAACAATTTCAATAATAAACTTGAATAAAATTTTGCCAGTTCAATTTTACAAAAAAAAAAAACATTTAAGTACTTATTAGCTGTTTATGAAGTTCAAGGAAGCCATGCATACAAAATGTCAAACCAATTTTAAACCTTCAAATCATTAAGGAGGCAGCGTGGCGCAGGAGTTAGAGCTGGAGCTTTGAATGCGGAAAACCCGGGTTCGATTCCCCGACTCCGACCAGTGAATGAATTTGTCCTCGGTGATCCCAGGGACAAATTTACCACGCTTTGTAAATTGCCAACTGGTTTGCCTCCTACCAGTTGGGTTTCTTTATTGGGGAGGAGGGAGGTTTTTAATATGACAATGCACGTAAATCCTTCTTTGAATGTTTAATTAGTCAATTGTTACACCATTTCCATTGTCTTCAAGTTGTATATGCCAAGTGTTTTTAATTAGTTAACTGCTACACTCTGATGAACAAGCGAGGCGCCTCAAAACATGCAAGTCTTATTAAATATGTTAAAACTTATGAAAGTTGTATTTGCAATAAGACTTATAATATTTATGCTATGAGAGTTGTGATAAAATGTCTGGGGCGTTGGTCCCAATTTAATTTTTTGTTTGCACCCTTCAGCAAAATTCCTGGGCGGCATGAGTCTCACTTAGCATGCACTATACACGAACAGCAGCGACATACATGTATACCAGATCAGAGCAAGATTTGAATTAGGGGCGAAGATGGGAGGTGGTATAAGAGTGTTGTCTCCACAAATTGATTTAAATAAATAAAACCATAAATTAACTCAGAATTAAGACTAAATAGATCTATATGCTTTACAAGTGTCTGCAAGTAAAGCTGTTGAACAGTGGCAGGATATAGCAGGCCAGGATATTTCAGAAATTTTGGCAAACCAGTGTTCGGTTCCGTATATCATATTGATGGGAAAATGTCGGAAACGACCTTATCAATTCTTTCAATTTTAATCACGAGGGCCGCTTTTTCTTATATAGGATACTAATAAAAAGAACATTTTAGAAAGCAAACATTACGAATTTTGGATATTGATATGGCTTAAGTTAGTTCTTTAGTGAATTTAAATGGCTCCATGCACTAATTCCGACCATTCTTCGATTCCGTCATTTTACTTGCATGGAACCGACACGAAACCGGAAACGATCGTTAGTTAGCGTGAAATAGGCTGGTTTGATAAAGATTGAATGTAATTAGTGGTTCTCATAAATTAATTGAAACGTTAGGGAACCGTTTACAGGTAGACGGCTATATTTCTATCCGTTTTCGACCGTTTACACGTTAACGGTAATCGCATAACTTTTTAGGTTAGCTAAAGAGCATGCGCCTAATTGCTGAGCACGCGCCTAATCACAGTGGTCTTTGTGCGCCATTTTTCTGCTTGGACATTAGCAGTGACGTAAGCATTTACAAAAATATCCGGCTTCAACGGTTTACACGTAAACGTATAGCCAGCGTTTTCAAAAATACTCACTGTTAGAACCGTTTTCAAAAATAGCCGGCTAAATAGGCGTTTGTACGTGTAAACACTAGTAAACGGATAAAAAATTGTACGTTTACAAAAATAGCCGGCTACGTGTAAACGCTGCTTAAGAAATGCCTTTGATGTAATTGACAGAGCACAAAACCAGGATAAACGCCCTATAATCTTTTTGGCAATACTGTAAATTCTTACAAGACCAAAAACAGCAACTTCTCCTTCATTATTTAAAGGAACAATTAAGTAATAAATATGTAAATTATACACCGCATAAAAGAAAGAATACTTCCTAACGTTTCGGACGTAAGAACTTTTATCTTTTATACGTTGTATAATCTACATATCTATTACTTAATTGTTTCTTTAGAAACACCGACGAAGCTCAAACTAGTTTATCGCTAGTTAGTTTTCTTATTATTTCAAGGCCCGGATTAATGATCTGGCCGGGAACCAAATCTGAGATTTTTCACACTTAAGGGGGCACTAAGGTTAAAATTTTGGTGCATAGTGAAAGAGTTGAGAATGAGATGTAAGAAGGGAAATTTTTAAAGACAAGCACCAAACCGTAACTCCAGACCATTCGCAGGTGCAACTTTGGTTAGATCATTTATTAACTTCAAAATTAAATTTTTAACTTCACTAAAAATGTCAAAACTCAAATTTCTCTTTAAAACTACCAATCTCCCCCTCCCCTTAAACTTAACACTTAAATCTAATCCAAAATATCTAAAAATATTCAAGATGCTTCGTTTGCATGCAGTCTGTGAATGTAACTGAGGATTTTCACAATTTCAAAGTACGGACGCCGATATCATCAAAAGTAACGCTAAAAGCTGTCAAAAAGTGCCGTTTGAAGGTAATGACTCCTTAACCATGCCGGAGATCTGGAAAAAAGTGCTTGTTTGGTGGAGGCTAAATTAACATAATTGATATGTAGGTCTAAGAGGGACTTGACGTTTGGATCAGTCGTAAAATAAAAACTTTGGCTGATTCGTGTGGCTGCTTTTCATGCGAAATAACAAATTAAACATGTCTTATAGAAATACTAGACGCGTATACACGCGTTTACTCGGGCTACATAATGCTTGGATTCATAATTATGTTCTAAATTTTATTTATGC
>JAOBRB020394826.1:0-10246 GCA_027575285.2 Zoanthus pulchellus | reverse complement strand
TTAAATAACCTTAACCATTAGTCTTGTAAACTTACGTTAACGAAAGACTTCAACTGAGCAGTTTTTTCGTGTTGTTAAAAGTTCACAGACTGAGTGAATTTGTTGACGGTTTCTATTCAATTTCAAACTGTGCGTGGTAGGAAACTCTAGTAAAATGTTGCCCAAAAACCCAAAAAGTTGTTACTAAAACTACAAAAGTTGCTACTTTAATATATCAATATTTGTTGTTCTTTTTGGATAATTGAAACTTAATAAGTTCATAAAATTAATCTGAAGTGTAATACTATATATCTTGCGTATATGTATATCATAAAAAGTTTGCACAGTTTCAGAACAAAATTTAATATATTAAAAAATGCCTTTGCATCATATTGAGCAATGTCAGCAAATTAATCAATATAACAACAATGTGCGTCTTAAATCCTCTGTTCAGTTGCGAAATAAAATGCTGATCAAATGTCCTCGGTTAAGCAATATCCTCAGTAAATCCAGCTAAACTAATAAGTATATTCTCTCGATTCTATCTTCTCAAATATCATCAGTTGTAATACCGTAATACCATAGAATTCCTCGCACAAAACCAATAATGCATAATGGCAAAACCTTAATGACATTGTTGTACGGCGTCCTTTAGCCAAGGTTATAAATCTTGATGGGGCGAGTTTTGCTGTGAGCAAAACCGAACATAATTTGGCCGTGGCTGCATGGCTTATGATCTCCTCTCACGACCCGTATCCGTGCCCTTCTATAGTATGCCAATCATCAGTATATCCTTATAGAAATAGATGTTTCAAACATTTTAATTTTGTGATTCTTATTAGATACATCAAGACAAAGTTGCTCCAACGTTGCTCTGGAGCTAGTAAGTAAGTATATACTAAGTAGTAGTAAGTAAGTATTCATTTATTTGCCCACGGAAAATCTCATCAGTTATAGAAATATAAAATAAATCTAAAAGATAAAATAATTCTAACTACTTAAATTACTGTGTATTAACTAATCTAAAACTAACAACTGCTAAGATAAAATAAAAACCTGCTTTCCATGAGATCCGTGCAAGTTGAAGTTGCTCAGTGTTGCTCAAGTTGCTCAGAAGTTGCTCAGTGTTGCTCAAAATGGAAAACATTACTCCAAACGCCTAAAGTTGCTTAAAAGTTGCCGAGCACAATCTGCATGTCTAGGACTAATATCGTCATAAGATTGGAGACCTAAACACCAAGGTGAAATACGACAGCTCAGACAAAGAACTGATCTTGTGCAGACATTGGAGAACAGAACGAGAATGGAGAATCAGTCTGCACATAATTCTGTACCCGTTATTGTAGTTGCAGGCTTCCCTCATAAGGAATGCCGCAGCTCCTCGAGCATTTTCCTTGACGGGAAGATTGCGAATCGCATTAACCATACTATTATCTTCAAGATGTGAATGATCCTGTTGTGTCGAACTCCGGTACCACCTATTTCTGGACTTCTCAAGATCAAGCTGAAAGTCTACAACAAGCGGCAGCCACAAAAACCTTTGTATAAGTAGAACAGAAAAAACAGAATAATTCAAGATTGTACTAAGAACTAGTTCAGTTAGTGTTGCCTTTTCGACTACCAGGAAGATTAGTGGCAAGATTGTGTGTGAGATCTGAAACAAAAAACATGTACACAAGTTGTAGCTGGAAATCAATTTATGTGGATCACTAAAAACACCTTGGTAAAATGCTTGCGAACTGTAATACTGAACTCTATCAATTTGCAATAATAAGTGGCGTCTATATAGTCATGGTTCACGTTAGACTGCAAATCAGTCTCTACCTTCGCCAGTTCGCCGAGAGATCAAGAATGGAAGCGCGTTCATTGTATAGGAAACTGGGAAGGGGAAATGGACGCGCATACTCGATCACTAGACAAAGAATGAGATTGTTTTGCAGCAGGCTCACATTGCTTCAAGTTGGCAACCTCGCTTTCATACACGGCTTTCAAACTGCAGCCCGAGAAAGCACTGGGAATGAGATTTGTGGTATTTTCCTTTTTGAAAGTAAATGAGGTCAACTATAAAAAACGTGGAAGTCAGTGATTATTTGAGTTCTAGCAATCATATTACTAAAAATATAACTAATCGTAGGATGAAATTTCAATAATTTAATATTTGTTTAGTTGAATGCGCAGGGTACACAATAACTTTTGAGCTCATAGCAAAATAGTTCAGAGAATACAATTTTTGCAATATGACTGACGGTATTTTTTTTTCTAGAACTTTCCGAAGGTCGAAAATATTAAGCTTTATCAACTAAATAGTTAAATCGTCTATAATTAACACTAAGTTTACTTTAGTAGATAAGAAAAAGTAGTACTCATTAAATATGAAAATGAATATAAATATAAAACTTCAAACTATTTATTCCCAAAAATCAAAATGGAAATTTTATTGCAAGACTTACAATTGAGAACAGCTCGACTTTGATTATCAAAAAAGCAAGTGTTATGAAGATTTTAAAAGTACTATGTTTTCTTTTCCTAGACGCTGTGGCTTTGTGTAACTTTTGGGGAAAATGTGCTTAAAGTCGCACACATATTGAGATTTGAAGTACGAGCTTGATTATCATTTACAAAAACTTTTTTATGTTGTTCAATTATGTAAATGATTCATTGGAGTTTCTGCAACACAAACTAAAGATAATTTCGATCTATAAGTTTAGCACTGTCAAACTGTTTCCTTCTAAATATTATATAAAGTAAAGTTGAAATTAAAATTAACACTTTTTCGATACTCTGATTTATTTGAGGAAAGTCAATTCAATCGAAACAATTGTGCCTCATTAAGATCTATGTATAATTTAAAGTATGAAAAACAAATCTGTTTTGGTGAAAAATGGCTTCGAATGTTTTGAAATTCATGCCGGCACAGCTCGAATATGATTATAGAACGTCAACTTGTCATCTTCTCCATTGAGGTAGAGAATTGAATATTCAAATGCTCCCAAGCTCGGAGCAATCAACCAAGGATGGCTTTATTTTACAAAACTACAAACAATGAGCTTTACTTAAAAGCCATTATGGAATGTTTTTCATTACAAAAGCACTCACTTTATTTACAAGTGGGAGTCCGCGCAGCCATCAAATTGCGATCGCTCCCGGGGTCAACGTTCTTGGAAAGAAATTACATCACTAAAACAAAATAATTTGGATGAAAGCTTTCAATTTTCGTTATGATACGTGGCAGGAGGGTTAGTAGTGAGTCTCTCTTTAATCAAGCAATCGCAGAAAACGATCAGGCACAAATAAAATTTGCTTTGAAATACTTCAGCTGCAAGGTGAATGAACAAGACGAAAACGGAGTGACTGCATTGCATCGGAGTTGTATGTATGGTCGGCTGGAAATTGCACAGCTTTTGCTAGACCATGGAGTTGAACTTGAAGCAAGAGACTCTAAAGGCTGGACTGCTCTTCACTATGCTGCGAGTGAAGGCCATCTTGAGTTAGTAAACTTTCTCATCTCTTCTTGTGTTAACGTTACAGCCATGACTTACGATGGGAAATTGGCTATAGATCTTGCAAAAGGAGAAGGGATGGTGTTCCTACTGGCAGCCGCTATAATACAAGATGGGAAAGAAGAACTTTTATTCCGGTACATGGGCGACTCAGGCAGCAGTTTACAGTCACTTAAAGAAGAGGACGAAAACAATAACGAACTTCTAAGCCGAAGATCAGCATCTCTAGAGCCCTTGCGAGCTGTCTCAGGAGACTTAAAACGCGCGAGCCTTGAACTTATGGCGGGTAGCTTTGGAGCGTATTTGGACGAGAAGTTCAACTTGAAGTCATCATTGGTTAGTTTGGGGATCGTAAGTGAGGAAGAAATAAAGCAAACAAAGCCTAAAACTAGAAAAGTTTCATGTCCACACGGTTCTGCAGCTAGCGGCGTTATGGAGGGATCAAATCGTTCAAAAGCGGCACTGGGGAGACCAAGGTTATGTTCCTTCAACTCGTCGTTTTCAACCGATGTACTTCAACGGTCAGCCGTGAGTGAGACAGATCTAGCAGTTGCTGAAGCCCTCGGGGAGAACAATCCCAGAAAAGCTACTACCAAGTTTAACAGGGTGAAAAATTTTGTTGATCTAAAAATGCTCGGTTCAGATGTTTCAATGTAAATTTGCCACACAAATTATTAGAATCTCATTGGTCATTTCTTGTTTGTCTTAACATTTGTCTAAAGAAAACCAGAAATTCGTTCATGCATTCAACTAAAAGTGTTTATTTGCATTCAAGGCGAAACTTACATTAAAGCAATATGCTAAACTATATTCAGTGATTTCACTAACTTTGTGAAACTAAAATTTAACATGCTTTTTAAACTTAGCCGGATCATTTATAATTCTAGTGAATTAAAAATCTAGTCAGTACACACAGATCTTATCTGTAAGCTATTTATACGTATAGCAGTAGAGAAAAGAGTTCATAGTTTTTATATATTTTTTTACGTAAAGCAATTTATTGTTCTATATCGGATTACAAGTACTAATTTGTATGTGTTGACTTATGTTTAATGGAATCCGTAAAAATCTGTAATGTATGTAAGTTATATTGACAAAGTCCGTTAAATTCAAGTATCTCTTACATAATCAACGACTGATACTGATATTTTACTTTTCAAGATCAGGAAGAAATTTTTGAATTAAGGCACGAAAACCACCACATAGCTCTGTTTATGCAGTAGAATGGTAGGTTATTATATAAACACTCTTTTCGTAATAAAATAAATAATGAAATTATTTTCCGGACGGGCCTGGCTAGTCTTACTTTTTGGCTGATTTTAGACTGAGAATATTCTTACGAATAGATGTAGTTTGGGGAAATATTGGTGACACAAAATTTCCGTTTTTGAAGTGATTGTGGTTTGGAACAGCTTCAGCAGTAATAGATCTGTATATGGTTTTTCTCGTTTGGATAAGGGTGCAATTATTGCATTACTGCGTGTAATCAGTATTGAATGTATTTTTTCAAGTTAATTAAAAATGTAACACAAACAGCGGTGACAAACATTTGAAAAACATGCATTTTTATGAACTCGACGTTTCTTATACTAGTTACCTGATGCAAAATCATATCCTTAACAACATATTCTTAAAATTCGGCCATTTTCAGCATGTTGTTACATAAATTCAGTATTACGAACTTGTTTGGTTTGAACAAAGATCAAGTAACCTAAAATGGTTATATATAACTTTTGTTTGTGTAAAGATATCCTTATAACCTGATGAAGATCGGTCTGGCCGATCGAAATATAGTTACTTCAATTTATTCTCGTTGTGTGTCAACTTTTCATATATATTTTTTTAAACCTAAAATGTCACGTGACCAGTATCGGTTTAATTATTTTATGAGTACTGTGTTCTACAACAGTTGTAACATTTTTAAAACACAAAAATTTTGAACGATTTAAAGTAAATCTAATAAGAAAGAAAAAAGGATATATTTTGTTATTTAAAAATTGTAAATCTCGAATATCGCGTTTCTAGCGTTCTGATTGGTTCACTCAATCTCGGCCATCAGTTCATGTACCGAATGACCATGTATAGAAACTACCTGTGTAAAGTTTTGCCAAGGTAAAAATGTCAGATTAAAATCTTGTTGTCATTTTCAAGTATCGAAGGGCTTGGAAATTTAATAAAACAATTATTCCTTTCACGCTCGTTGGATATGAGATGATTATATAGCCAACTCGGCGCTACCGTACGCTGTTCGTTGGCTGTTTACCATCTCATATCCAATGCGCGCTCTTGGAATAATTATTTTAAAATATCGACTGGTAGTGGTATAGAAAATTACGCTAAACATTTTGAACTTCGCTTTCATTGTTATACCAACGAAATCTTTGCCATTGTTGTACTCAAAGTTATTTGTTGTTTATTGGTGGAGTTTGTAACAAAAATGTTATTGTTTTTTAAAAGACATATTCTGTTAGTTTTAGCGATAGAAAATAAACTTGCTACCTTGGAGGCATAGTGTTTTCTTTGTCTTGTTCGATATGCAAAAATACCAAGAATTTACAATGAACACATCCCTTCAGATGAGTTCGTCAGTGACTAGTCGGCAACCTTTATAAAAAGATAAACAATCGGAAGTGATTCATTTGTTTTTCTTTCTCTATTCAAACACAGAGTTTTAATTCAACTTGCTAATTCGTTTTAGGATGGCTTCCGGAAATTTGTCGGTTAACTTAAAAGACAGCGTTAAATAGTTTAGCTGTTTATGAGTTTATTCAACTTGTTTGCCATGTGCCCACCAGTGAGCACTGATTGACAAGCTTCATTATCCCGGATTAAGAACAGGTTTACACATTACCCGTAAGTAATCGCCCGGAAATTACGGTAACAACTTGCACAAAGAAAGCAAAAACTTTGTTCCTACTGACGAGTTGATATATCTAATTTTCCTATCCGTATTTTAAAAACTGATATCAGTTAGCGAAACTAAAGTGTCTAAATGAGGACCAACAGCCAGTCGGTCATACAATTCAAAATACTATGTAAATAAACGGCAGTTGGTATTTCCCTTAAAAATAAAAAGTTACCAACCAAAATCAACATGGAATGTTTCTATAGACTGTACCATAAGAACCCCATCAATTCGAGTCAGAAGGCAGTGTTAGAAGTGAAAATTGATTTTTGATTGTACGCTGGGTACACTACTGTAGCAAAACTCGCAAGATAAGATGAGCAATCGGTGAACATTCAAATTGCTTTTTACAATCATTCTTTATCGGTGAAGGGTAGATTGCGATACAACAGACTTATCACTTAAGATAATCTTCGATTCGTTACAGGAAAGAAATTCCAACTGCCGGTACATGAGCCGTTTGAGCGTATACGCGTACTCCAATAAGTTGGTTATATCAAGTATTGTTATTTGCCGCTATTCTGGATATTGTTTTCAGACTGAAAGCAGTCTAGAACTGGGTAACTGATCACAAATATTTTGGTCTAGAACTGAATATAAGGTTTCCTATCAGTCTTACAAACTGTTTAGTACAGGGTGTAACAATTTTTCCCGGATGACAGTTCGTGAAGAGATCTAGAAAGATTTTAAAGAGGGCCTTTTAAAAATTAATGCTTTAAATTAGGTCAACTCAAGTTGTTCTCCAATTAAGACATTTAAACGAACGTATAGTTTCGTGAGAGGTTGAGTGTAATACAACACAGCAGTGCTGAGGGTAATAACATTTGTTTATAGGTACTTATTGTAGGCTTCGATTATTTCAAACTAAATGATAATTTCTTAACAATTTCATCTTTTGCATGCATGACCGCTCTGGAGAATCCTCGAACTAAAAAAGCAATATTCAAGTTCGCTAGAAACTTTTCCTAGAACGTGAACTTGCGGTTTCGCAAAAGAAAAAAACTGATTGGTAAGCCAAATTTCAAAAATAGATCCACGGTTTGCATGTGCTGTGCTTAGCTTCATGATAAGTTAAAAAGCACTTTAAAAACCTGAAGAGCATCGATAATGATAGCTCTTAAAATTTTGAAAAAAAATGTCAGCTATGCAATTAGCTCATCTGATAACTTTTAATACTACTTCAGAAATATTAAAGATCAAAATTAGTTCTTGCGATATCAGTTTCACAATTGTTTCTCACTACAACTAAATTATGTCTTACGATGAAAAAACTGATTGCAATAAATTTTTGAAACTCAACATGAACAACTCTATATATTAATTGCGATTAATAGATGTCTCTAGCTCTTACTCAGCTTCCCAAGACAATTGAAATGATTTCTGAACTTGTTCCAACAGTTAGAGTGGATACCAATTAGTAAAGTCATTGCTGATCAGTGTTATATCAATACATATGGTCATATCACTAAAGTTTTAAAATACTGCTTCTGTATGATTAGTTTGTGCCAGAATGATGATCTGAACGTTCACCCAAAGCCAAGTGTGACACTAGTATGATCTAAATTATCATTGACATTGGCATGATAACGGAGCGTGCCAAATACTAACACCCTTTGTACTTTCAGTACACTGAGTAGTTATATTTCAATAAGATGCGGAAGAATAGACACCGACAGAGATGGAGTGACATGGCATGCAGACTGAATTGCATGCTTTCTCAGTGGCATGCAGTCTCTCATCACAACTATCGCCATTCTTAGTCAATGATATATATATATTCTCTAATGGGAGGTTATGGAAGTATTTTTTGTTTAATAAAATAATGCAACTTATTACATTTTTTGACCTTTACTCTCAAGACGGTTTTTTACTTACATTTTATTTCTTTACGTACCATTTCCCAGTATTACGGGAAAAATATTTTATATTATATTAATATTTCCTCGTCCTCATGATTTCCCGTTTGATTTCCAGCTTTGCCGAGATTTAAGAATTAAGTATTTGTGTGCGCTAAATTCTTTTCCACCTAAGCTAGGTCAGCTTGCCATTCTCCCGGGGTGAAGTGAATAATTGAATAATAGAAGGGGCAGTCAAAGACTTTGAATTATTTGACTTGTAACTGCATTGGGAATGGTATAAGAAATGCTGACTCTCTAGTTTCTGTACGTATACCATGCTTTAAAATTCATCTTTCACGTATCTATACTAACAAGTTACAAATTTTTTGTTTCATCAGATATTTGTACAGGACGCGGGAAGGGGTTTAAAATAAAGGAAGTCAAGGAGTTAAAACTTAAACAACTTAATGAGAAGCGTTCCAGTAGTTCTGTTTTCAAAAAAAAAATTAGTATTAGAAGGTCTTTTCAAAAAAGATTTTGGCTCACAATTAACGGATCGATAAGAATGTTAATGAGTTGTTGGCTATGCGTGTGTGTCGCACACAAAGGGCGGCAGAATTTGTGTAAAAATGCTTGGAATTATTTTTGTACGTGACACAAAGTCTGGGAAAGTAAGGTTTCAAAAGGTTTCCTGTTTATATAATAATATCATAAAAGAACATGAACTTTCACAATAGCAAGTTCACGGCACGGAGTATTTTGCCGCGAGCTATAACGAGCAATGAGTTGAAGCAAACACTCATGTTTTAAGAATAAATTGATAAATGATTTTAGTTCATTTTAATACTTGAGTTTATACAATTTTTAAAAGAACCTTTCTTTTTTAGAATAAAGCCGAACGTTACTTAATATATTGCATTTTATTATATGATTACAAGTAAAATACCTGAAACTATACTACACATATATTCCAAAGTTGTTTACCAAATGTCCCGGATGTGCGTACGCGTCAGTATTTTCCCGCGCTTGTCGCCGCTTGCATTGCAAAGCATGGCAAACAGAGAAGACGCTAGAGTTTTTGCTGGTGCAGCCAAAGTCCATAGAAAAAACACTGTCAAATGTTTTCTCAAAACTATTGAAGTTATTTTTTCTTAAGAAATTGAAGTTGTTAAGCTTAAATATTGCTTAAATTTGACACTTTGTGCGAGAATTCTATAAACATATTTTCTCCTTTAGTTTGTCGTAGCTTATAACAGTGGAGCGGAGCTCGCTCGTAAAATATTATTTTCGTCACTCGAAAACGAATTTTATATCTTCGGGCCATTTTGTAATATCCTCTACTGATATATTTAGCATCGAATATTTTTATTCTATACCAGCAAATGTTCATACTTTCAATAAAACAGTGAGTTTGAACTCGTAGTAAAGTAGTGCCATACGAAACCGACGTAACTGAAGATATTATCTCCAAAGAAGTTCGAATTTTAGACAGCGTGTACAATTAGACGGTTAAATTTTTATCCGGGTAAAACTATGATCTGCGTTTTTGACCGTTTACACGTAAACACATCGCCCGCATTTTCAAAAATAGCCGCTTAAATTCATTATTTTTTAAAAGCGTTTACGTGTAAAATCTAGGCCTATACGGATAAAAAATGTAAGTTTACAAAAAGAGCTGTTTCGTTTAAACGCTACCTTAGTTCTTAGCTTTACAGTCAAAGCTGTGCTGAAAAGCTATTCTGCCTTAAGTTTTTGTCGCGATTTTCTGCATAATAAGAAGTAAAAAGTAATAAAAACATCACTGAACTTTTCTTAAATTTGTAGTAAGTGAATGCCGCGTCAGTATTTGTCAAACGGCCCATGGTGGTTGACGATAGTCCATTATAGTTGACGATAGTCCATGATAGTTAACAATTAGACCTCGAGGACGAATGGACTACGAGTAACAGTCCATGAGGCCGTAGGCCGAATGGACTATTCAAAGTCGTAGTCCATGAGGCCGAAAGGTCTAATTGTTTTAGTAT
>JAOBRB020394741.1:0-10248 GCA_027575285.2 Zoanthus pulchellus | reverse complement strand
ACAGGACTAAGTTCTATCCCTCTACCACAGTGCTAGAAAAATTGCCATCCTATCCAACCTTTAAACTATCGAACGCATTTCTCTAATCTATGATTACTGCTAGTATATACATTAATCTATAAATTTACAAGGAAAAAACGTTTTCAATACTTTAACCCCATTTCGATAACTTGTGATCAAACCCAGGATCTATTGCATCTAAAGCTGATGCACTAAACCCCTAGGCTATGCTCAGATTTACGAACAGACCCTCAAGAATTTTTAATATGTTTTATACGTCATGGATTTGTAACGCATGTGCACTTTTGCATAATTGGAAAAAACACTGGAAGTATAAACAAATATTATTAGAAACAAAAAATTTGAAAAAGAAAATAACAGGAAAAAAAACAGAAAAAAAAACAGAAAAAAAAACAGAAAAAAAAAACAGAAAAAAAAAAAATTTTCAAGGAGTTCGAACTCGGGTTCTCACAACTTGCAAACTCAAGACGTTACCATAACTACAAGCTAATTAATTTTGTAATGCAATACTATTTTGTTGTAAATTTATATTCATCAATGAGGAGGCTGAGAGAGCGTTTGATTTAAATATAATACCTGGGCTCAGAGTGTCAACGATGACGTGAGTACAGTAAACATACAACGCCTTACCAACTAGTGCTGGATATTTATGTATAATAAAATATAATATTCCAAACTTTTAATCTAAATCATAAATTATATCAGTTAGACCTTCAGGTATCATATGATTAAAAACCTATATTTTAACTCTAGTTAAAATACAACTTAAAACAAATAGTTACGGTACCCGTCGACGGACTAATTAATCAATTTTGTTACGAACATTTCGTATCTTTGTTTTGTTCCTTCAACTAAAAAAAATCGCACCAATCGCAAATAATTTTTAAAATTTGTATTTGATTGTTCGTTGTTATAGTGACCATAAAATCGAATAAAAATGACAACCACTTATTATTCTATGCAATTTAATTATTATTAATTAATGGTTAAGAAACACACGGTCTGTTTATTTTCGGCTATTTCCTGTAAGCAAAACAAGAGTCTTCATCTAAATGCAGCATGACTTTACAATATTCCTTGAAGTAGGATAAATAAAATCGAATTTAACTTTTGGTCTTTCAAAAGAAATAGTTAACTTCGACCTAATTTTAGCCAACTAGAAAATCTTGATAAGAAAATTCAACGGTATTCGCTAAACGAATTGCATTCACTAAACCAAACTATATAAACGGTTTTATATCATTTTGTTGATATACAGAAAGCATAAATTTATGTTGCATTCAAAAAAATTTTGTTTAATTCAAAGAAAATAGATTTCAGTTGTCAGAAGAGGATGACGATGTTATCAGATCTGCGAGAAAAACTTTACCAAGATAAATAACTGAAAATTGGCGTTTTTCATTAAGAAAATGTCGTTACGCTTTAGATAAATTCGTTCCAGCATCATCATTTTAAAATGCCAATCTTTTCTCAAAAACTACAATAAAAACCAACTCAAACGTCCATAAAACTTAAAATACTGTTTCAGGTTATTACTTTACCTGGATTGTTGTAAGTATGTGACAAGGATTTAGAAGATAGATTATAGATTTTGTTGCCAGCTTGAAACCAACCTCCAACCCAAATGTGAAAACCAGAACAAGTAACAACAATGTTCTTCCAGTTCCAGTTCCATTTCTACTTGGTGGAATCTTTACCGGCAACGAAACTTTGGGTAAAGCTTTGAAAAGAATTACGAAAGCTAAGAGTTCCATGATTATCGTTTCGTACACTCTCTGTTCCAAAGATAAAAAATCAACACATTGTTGCCCTCCATTTCCCGGAAGTTTGTCGTCGACTCCTCCATAAGCAACATCCTTGAAAAAGTCTAATCCTAGCATACTCCTAAATGAAGCTAGTAGACATTGTAAAAATCCATGTGTCATTACAACCTCTGTTCCATTTCAGAAAACAAAAGCATGGAGTGCCACCACCGGCCCCCCGGCGCAACACATTCCTCCTTGGTAGCCACGTCTCGCATGAACAGAATTCAAGAAATTGATTGGTTAATACGAAGTGTAGAGAGCGGTCAAAGGTCTCAAAGGATTTCCTTGTTGTATTTTTGTAACTCCATCCCGATATAAAATACCTATTGTTATTTTTTTATAACAAAGTAATGATCTTAAATTACAATTAAAATTGACACAAAAACGCATATACTATAGAAAATGTTGAGGTCGATCGCGTGTGACGGTACGTGTACTAACCGAATGGTTTACAAAAATGAATAAATGAGTAATGAACGAATTGACGATGACGGGTGACATTTCGAAATGAAGTCCGTCGTCGTTTGAGTGAACGCCAATATCATAAATTAACACATACCACTCAACTCTCACGCATTGAGCGTAAGATTCACGCATCGGTTTCTCTCTCGCTCTCGTGCAGCAGTCACTAAATCTCACTCAGCAGTCACTAAATATCACGCATTGTAAGGTTTCTCTTATATTTTTATATTACAACCTTTTTTGCAGTAGTCTCACAATATGCGATAAATCAAAATACCCAAAACGGCAAATATACACCTTAATTACCTCTGCTAAAACAACCCCATTTTAAAATAATTGTTTTGAAGAACAACGCGACATGCTTTGGAAAAATGGTGACAAAAATGCTAGATGCGGAATTGACTTGAAAAAGAAGCGGGAATGGGGAATAAAGACCGCCCAACAATTACATGCAATTACATTTAGAAAAAATATATAAACGTTTACAAGGTATTTGGTATTTTTGATAGTTATGGCTGACCTCTCAACTTTTGAATGTAGTAAAGTGTCAGAGTTCAGTGTGTGAATGGGGGCTCGGGGACGGGGGCGGAAAACGAAATTTTTATTAAAATTTTAAATGTATAAAATGGTATTTTCCTACTAGAGTCGGAATAAAGCTCTTGCTGACGATATTCTTAGAAAAACTACTAAAGAGACAACCAAAGGAGTCAAAACGATGTTTGTAAATAAAAAAGTATAACAATATTTTGGCTAGCCAAGTAAGGCTAGTTTTGCTAGCCGAAATACAGTACTAATTTTTTTATTTACAAACGTCGTGTTGACTCCTTTGTTTGTCTCTATATTAATGCAAAAAACTATTTTAAAAGCTCTTCTTCAGAATGATGAAAGGGCACGTAGTAAAAGTTTGAGTTTTGTGCTGTTCTGGAATAGTCTATTCCCAAATGGGTCACTATAAACAGGGGCGGATCCAGGATTTTTTTAGGGGGGTGACTTTTGATTTTTTTAAGAGTTAACATATTTACCTTAGAAGTTACTTCCTTAGAAAATAGAAGACTCCGCCATCCTTTTTGGATGCTTTGCCATAAATGTACGACAAATTTCCTGTGTGTTATTGTTCACCCATGAATCGTTCATTGCTATCACAGCTAAATCTGCTAGTCTGTCCGTCAGTGTCATGCTAGACCTAAGCCATGTGTGCAGTCTTCTAAGGCATGAAAACAAACGTTCAGCTTCGGAGCTAACAATCGGTAAAACGGCCAGTATTTCAAGCAGTTCTCGAATATTAGGAAAAAATATATCACCTGTATCATTGGCAACAATGGATGTGATTTTGAAAAGTGTTATTTATCAAAATATCAACCAATTATTTTCCTATTTCCTTGATATGAATATTTTTATATACTGATTATATTTATCCGGGAAAAAGGGGGGTGATTTATCCAGGAAAAAGGGGGGTGATTTATCCAGGAAAAAGGGGGGTGAACGTTCACCCAGTTCACCCCCCTTCCTGTATCCGCCCCTGATAAAATATGGTTTATGCGCTACGGGACTGGGTATAAAACACAGATTGAGGTATAAAAACGGGAAATAGGACTACGGTCTGGATAAAAAACACGGACTGAAGTATAAAATGAGGATTGAAGAATAAAACATAGTAAGGTAATGAAGAGAGGGTAAAATGTTCGGTTAATGATGAAAATTCAGGCTGTTAAGTAACTTTACTGCACTGATAGAGAGACTTTTATTTTTGTGCCATTAATTTCCACGTGGAAATAAATGTGATCTCTGATCGCTGGTGTCGAAGGTAAGTCCCACAATTCTTTTTAGAAGTAATTTTTTTTCCCAGTTTGGCTATAACCACAGAACTGTTATCTTCCCAGACACGTAATATCTCTACAACTGAATTTCACTCTATGAAATTTTGCTAATTTGTCCTTCATATCATAGACATAATCTAATAAAATAACCCAAAACACTTCGATTTTCTTGAGTTAAACGATTTTATGATTACGGCCGCCTTAAACGTATTTATATAAGTGAGACAAAATGAGACACAACAACTGAGGTAAACAAGCTGTATTTTTTACTTTTGCTAAAAACTGAAGAATACTAATTCCGAAACCGTTATTTATCTCATGTTCCATAGTAAATTCAAACGATATACTGACTTTAAGCCTGGGTTGCCTGTGGTTATAGTGCGCTTCTGTTGCTAGGGCTTGTGAAGTGTCGTGACGTAATCTCTAAGTGCAAAAAGTGACAGGCTCTATTTTTTTGGAGCAATGCACTCGTTCTGTTGGTACCCAAGTCTATTCTGTCGGACACCATAAACGACATGGAGAGCGGTGTTTTTCCAAATATCATCAGAGACTAAATTTCTTTCAACTAGAAAGGGAATGCCTAAAGACAAATCTAAAACCATCAGGACTTATGACGAGGATGGTTATCGCAAAAGAGCTGGCTGTCTGTGTTTTAGAACCGAAACAGAAGAAGAGGTTGGTTAAAACTTTCTTCAACCAGGCTTACCTCTTTCACAATTTCAGCTGTTAGCGTTCTAAAGAAAATAGCTTTACCATTTGTTTGTTAGGTATTACTAGTATCAAGTAATAACCATCCTGGTAACTGGATTGTTCCAGCTGGTGGTGTTGAACCGGGAGAAGTTCCTGAAGAAGCGGCCACTCGTGAAGTTGCAGAAGAAGTAAGTTTCATATTTCAAAAAGATCACGCACGCGGTTGATGTTCTACAGGTGCATTAGTTCAAAAAGCATTTTAAAAATTTCGTTTATGCTTTTTAGTAGTTCTAGATTTGCTTTCTAAAGAAAAGTCCTTTCCATTCTTTTTTAACTTTGGCATTATATTTATTTAAACTTTTCTCCTATCAACAAAGTGGCTTTTTATTGTAGACAAAGCAATTTTTAAAATGTAGATTCAATTTCTTGTATATTTTTTAAGTCTGAAGAATCATTCTGAATCATTTTCTTTATTTCAGGCAGGAGTTCTTGGAAAAATTGTGCGATTTGTCGGAGTTTTTCCGGTTAGTATAATGTTTAATAGCTTTCTGGAAGTCACCAATGTTAAAGGATAGTAGACTAAGTTGGCTTAATTTAAAATATTGGTTAGCTATATATATAGGTAGTCGTATATATAGATGAGCATTGCATGAATATTTTTTTATCTTTCCACCTTTTTTGCCGCAGAACGAAGTAAGAAAGACTAAAACATATATATACGTACTTATTGTTACTGAGGAACAAGAAAGCTGGCCCGAGGCGAGAAATATTGGTAAGATAGTTCTTGCTGTTTGTACTTTCTTTAAAAAGTCCCAATACTGTACAAAGTCGTGTTATTATTCTTTATAAAATATATATACTGTGCGACCGTTATTTCTAATCATTTCAGAATTAAGTTGAATTAAGCTAGGAGTAAACATGAAACTAGCTGAAAGTAAAATAGACTTTTATGAAATATTTGGGTAAGATTTCCCTATTGGGGCTTACTATTATTTAATCATACAATTATTAAAAATTATACAATAAATTTATTACAAGAGTGAGAATATAGAAACTAACATTCATCAGTCCTTTGGGCATTTTGAGTGTTTTTGAAGTCTTTCTACAAAGCATTTGCACAATTCATCTTTAATCAACTGTAAGATAAGGAAAATTCTATCCAAATTACGTGATGTCATGTGAAAGCATGGTTGCAATATTCACCAGCTTGTTGACAGTTTACAAGGCCAGATATTGACCAGTTCAACAACATTTGATTTGAACTTATCCATGTGACCTTGATTTTAGCCAATGATGAAAGCATGCTTTTAATTCAAAACCTCTTTAGCAGATATTAACATTTTTTAATGTTATCTCAAATGTCATTGAAGGTATTTTTGGACAACCAACACCTCTAACTAAATTTCCTTTTTAATAGTTTGATTTTTTAGGATAGGATGTCATTTAGATATCACCAGTTATTTTGTGTAAATATATTTTCGTTTTGCAGTTTTCTTGAGTATGTTTTACCATAATTTGTTTGACTTTCAAGTTTTCAAACATGTAGTATATATCTGAACAGACATAACTATAATGCTGCTGAAAAGAAATATCAAAATAGTTACTGTTCATTGGCAGGGTGCCCAAATTGTGTGCAATCCTACAATTTATTCTATGTTCATAATGAACCTGAACATTGCATTATTTTCAGTGCCTTCTGTTTTTAAGATTATAAAGTTTGTACGAGTTTCATTCCAGTTCAGCTAATTGTGCTGATCTTATTCCACAATTTCAAATGAACACAATTCAGACTTGCCAACTTAGGATTTGTTAAAGTAGTGAGATTAAAAGTTCTGAAATGGAAAAACTATGAGAATCTGGGAAAAACATGAGATCTTGTATTTAATTGCTTTAGAAACTTTCAGAGTACAGATCTGGGTGCAATATATCGTGTAATATCACTGTATAATAAAGGAAGAGTATCATGTAATATCTTCTACAGCGTCCATGTCTCCATTGACCATTATGATATATATTTATTTAGTAATTGAATTAAATATAAATTCCAGTGTGCATGTCACTGTAGCTAAGCTAAGTTCTTTTATGAACCTAGTTGCCCATGGGGCCAGCGCTTATCTCTAGATTCTGTAGTGTTAAGTACATGATTGTCTTTGATTTCCCATTGATGGGATACTAATTCATCGTAGAGTAGCTCCCAGCAGCCGCTGATACTTTTTTATTTACCTACCCTGGAAGGATGGAAGCTGAGTTGGCTTGGGCAAAAAAGAAGGTTACATATTGAGTATTTGAATCTCAGCAAAGTGCTGGGATCGAACTGAGGACCTTGTGGTTGGAAAGCAGATATCTTACCAACAGTGCCAACCACATCTGCCGTACATGTCACTGTATCTGGAACAAAATTTGTTAAGTTTAAGATGTTATTGTTTGGTTGTTGATTGAACATATTTAAAAGGACATATGTATGTTTGACAGTTACATTTTTTCAAAAATAATTAAAGAGCCTCTTTTTGAGGTAATTGAATGAAAAGAAGGCTGGTTCTTGACACTGTTTTGTACTAAAGATATTCTTTATCATTCTTTTAGGAAGAAAAAGGCAGTGGTTTTCTACTGAGAAAGCTTTGTCCGTTTTGACGTATAAGCCTCTTCAGCATATGTATGTCAAGCAAGCAATTGAAACAAGATGACAGACAGTTTCGTTTCTGTATTTTCTATCTCTATGTCCTGATATTATAGAATAATATGTCATGAATGATTGTACCAGTGTATCTAACTATACTGTGAAAAATTATTATGGAACTTTTATTTTGATTAAGTGTTTTTTATGTAAATACAAAGAGAGAACTTGGAATTATATTTAATTATTTTATATTTAATTTGTTACCAATCCTAAATTAAAACATTAACGGTTCCAATTCTGAATTTGGTCAGTTTTCAGTTGAAGATGATTTAAGAAATATACTAAATTATCTTTGGGGAAGATGCGTTTAGTGAGGAGGGGGGAGTGGACTTGAACCTCAGGGGGAGAGGGGGGCAGTATCACCAAAAATATACCAAATTTTTTGCCGGTCATGATTTTATTAATGTGTTATTATTTCGGTGAGGAGGATGGAAAGTCATATTTTTGAATTTCAGGAGGTTTTAAGTAATCACCAGGTTCACCACCTGTGTTCTTCATACTTGGTTTTTTTGCATTTTCTCTTTTCAGCAGATTTTGATGTTTACGTTTAACAGCTTCAAATAAATGTTATTAAGACCAATCGATTTATTCATATTCTTGCCAGTGTTTAAAGTGCTCTACATGTATTTTGTTTAATAAGTAAGAACAACTTTATAAAAACAATGACGCTCAGACTGCGAGAACGTAAAGAACAGTTTCTGAAGAAACTCAAACTGTAGGCTAGATTTAACAATAAAGTGTTATTGTATTTCGTTAATAATGGAAATAAATGAATGAATGAATGAATAAACGTGCAGAGATCTCGTCAAACTACAGACGATCAGCATTGTTTTTCAATCATCGTACAGAACAATTTGCAAGTGAGGGGCTACGGTTTGTTTTTGGACTGAAAGGATAGGACACGCGGTTGTTTTCCAAACCACAAATATTTCTGCCGCACCCCCAGTTATTAAAAACGCACCATTTCTTAAAATGAATGAACATTTTTTTATTTCATATCATGTTTTACTGAAGCACTATTCAGTAGCTTTGACTTACTTTAATTTATTTATAGATTATTTTTAAATAGTTTTAGAGATTTTATTTACAAGATACCAACTTTGTAAAATACACGACTGCCTAACTGTCATTCTGCGCATTGCTCGTTCTATAAAAACAAATGCGCAGAATTACATTAACCACAGTGTCGGGGTATTCTAAAGTTGCTCCGTTATTTCACTTGCATGTTACCAACTAAGTCTATCGTTATCTTGCATCTCATGTTAGACCTTGGCTCGATAATTTAATGTCGACGCGATGTTGTTCATACATAAAATAGAATATCATGTATCGTGCGTGTGTAAACGTTTGGCATAATGCTAAATGCCTAAATGAACCATGTAAAAATTTTACTTGTCAGAGAACCGATATGAATCATGGGAGTTTGGAAAAAAGCTCCGACAGCTGTTTCTTCATATAGCTGGGGACCATCGATACGGTGTGGTGGTGAGCAGAGGATAAAGCGAACTGTTCATTCTTGCTCAGTATAACTCAAATTTATAAGTTTTAATATCGAACCGGCTCATAGCCGTATGTGTTCATTGACCGGCTTAACTAATGAACGGTTTGAAAATAAAACAATCGTGAAGGTTTTTTGTTTTCTCTTAATTTTTATATTGTACTTTTGCACAATGTTTCTTAATTCGAGAAGAAACTACTCGTCTCATAGTTTTGTCTCAACAAACTTTATATATTCCTTCAGTCAGTGGCCAAGCCAGGATCTGAAACATTTGAAATCACTTTAAAGAGGGGGGCGTTGGGGTTTTCGGTTTTGCGGTTTCGGCCTTTTTTTGGAGCGGTTTTTCGGTTTTCGTTCGAAAAAGTTGCGGTTTTTCGGTTTTGTCCTTCTTTGCGGTTTGCGGTTTTTTCTTTATTTATCAGTCGGTTTTCGGTTTTTGGCACAAAAACTATCGGTTTTTCGGATTTGTTGTTTTGTATGGTTTTCGGTTTTTAGCGTTTGGTTTCCGTTTTTTTGTGTACGGCACGCCGATAGCACTGCGCTGCAAGGATCCTGGGGATTTGACCTTCAGACTTCACCACTTTTCGGTTGCGAAATCATGGCTGCCAACGAGCATGCAAGTGCTATTTAAGAAGTAATTGTGGACTGTGCCGCTTTTCTTTATGAAGAAGGTAAAGGTGACAAGAATTTTTAGAAAAAAGAATATGTTTCGATGCAGAGTAAAAAAGGAGGAGAAAAGCCTGCTGATGTTTAAGAACTGTATTTGGTAAGTTTATATTAATACATTTACATTACAAAGAAACGGTTGACCGTAAAGTTTTTGATTCACCATGAGAAGTAAATTCTGATAAATATCGGTGCTGAGATTACCGGAGAAATAAAATACCTCGCTAATTGGCCTTGTTTGTGCCCGTATTTGAAAATGTCAACTATAAAGTCGGCGCCCAAAAGGCCCCAGAAATGTACATAAAATTCCGCAGGGAATCCGTTTTTTCCGGGTGACCTGTTGACAGCCACAAGCTGCAAAGCCTCTAAACATTCTTCAACAACATGATTATAAGCATCTCAATCTCTAGCTCTTGAGCTGCATGACACTACACATTGAAAATTGTCACACCACCGTCCACACAAAGAAAATGAACATGTCTAAGCTTGAGTATGCAAGGTCTTTCGGTGCAACTATGAAGGAGAGCGTCAAATATGCTTCCCACTGGGCTGCATATTACCACACAAGTAGAAGATCCTGGTACCCTAAGCCTGACACAACAGTCTCCCTTC
>JAOBRB020394650.1:0-10249 GCA_027575285.2 Zoanthus pulchellus | reverse complement strand
GAAAAGGAGTGAAAACAACTCCACCTTGTAGATTTCACTTAGACTGGAGTTGTTTTAACTCCAAATGTGGAGTGAAATAAACTCCACAAAATTCACTCCACCCTTTGGAGTGCTTTCAACTCCACCTGTGGAGTTGAATCAACAACCAAAAATTAACAGTGTATATAAAGCTGCACATTTGAAAGAACTTATATTTTATGTAATTAGGATCGCAATAAAACAGAGCCCTAATGCTGTGGTGCTTTTTGTTAACACATCGATAAGAATGTGGACTAATTAAATTTAGTATCACCCAACTAGTGGAATATTGCAAATCCAGCATTTTGATTGGCTACGCTACTAGTGGTCTATTAGTAATAGTCGTCGAGTATATCGTAGCGAAATTCGCCGGTTTTGAAAACAGGTTATTGCTTTTTTTTGCCGGTTATTGCTTTTTCTGTCCATTTAGTTAGGTGATACTTAAACAATTAGACCTCTCGGCCTCATTGACTACGACTTTGAATGGTCCATTTGGCCTACGGCCAAATACCCAATGGTGAACTGGTGGATTGTACCTTGCCTAGCTATTCCGTAGCTCTAACTGGCTGCTGATTTTGATTTCCAGATTCTATCATAATTTTTAATTGTGTTAACATTTTTGATTCACGTACAATTGCTCAATGTGAAAATGCCGTAATATATCAGACTACTTTGCGCCAACACACTAATTGCCGCTGTCCTCATAGTTTGAGGCTCATGATACTCTAGTGGGTGAGTGACACTTTTTCAATTCTAAAGCCGTCTTATCACAGTAACTCGTGGCCAAAACCTTGGAATTGAAAACGTTAGAGTGTACAAATGAGAAGAATATGGAGTACGTTGCTATGATCTCGTTGTAGAATTGAAATAATCTAAATAAAACCTTTGTCTACTTTAAAAAAAGAAAATAGACAAGTTTATTGAAATATTAATGTGATGATAAAACTTATTTCAGTATACACGCTGGTTGTTATACAACTGCTTCAGCTTCAGTTTGAATTGGCCTTTAAATTTTTCTTAATGCATGTTCGGCCAATCTGATCATTATTGCTGTTATAAAGTTATTCTTATAAAAAAGGCGTGTAATATGAAATTATTAAATTTTCAACCTCGAATACTGCGTTTCTAGCGTTCTGATTGGTTCACTCAATCTCGGTTATCAGTTCATATACCGAATGACCATATATGGAAATTAACAAAAAAATCTCGGTTATTAATTTCTTAAACGTTTTTTCAAATATCGAAGGGTTCGGAACACTCATGAAATTTAATAAAACAAATATTCCATTCGCGCTTGTTGAATATATAATGATTATTTAGCCTCAATATAGTAATAAATATGTAAATTGTACAACGTATAAACTATAAAAAAAAAATTTACTGACGTTTCGGATGTTAGCCCTTCATCAAAGAAGGACTAGCGGCAGTAAGAATTCATTTTTTATACGGTGTATAATATACACTTTTATTACGAAATTGTTTCTTGAGAAACACCGACGCAGCTCAAACTAGTTTACTACTGGTTAGCATTTTCTTATTTACCATCTCATATCAAGTGGGAGCTCTTGGAATGAGTGTTAAATAATGTATAAACTGTATTTAAAAAATCACCTTTAAAATGTTTTTTTTTATCTATTTAACCAATATTTACTAAACATGATTAAGGCCGAAATTCTCAATAAAAAATATATATTCAGAAATCAACTATTACCTGACCGATTTCTAGTTATTTATGATTTAGCTTTTAATTTATTGACTCTTAGAAATTCGCTAAAAACCTTATCAACCAGACGGAAACGGATGGCGCCAGTTGTAAGATTCCCAGTGTTCCAATTATACAGACCCTGCGGAAATTGGAATGTTTGTGTGACGTTCTTTCTCCCAAGCTAACTCTACTGTCCATATTTCAGGGGTAAGTATTTTCATGGAACATCTTTCGCCGCCGCGTGGTTAGCACAGCTAGTAAGGTGCCAGTCTATCGCGCGGGAGGTCTCGGGTTCGATTCCCGATTCCCTTAATATAAGAAAGGAGGAGAAAGTGCTGCCTTTGCTCTAACATCTGCAAATGGTTAGACTTTCGCGTCTTCTCGGATAAGGACGTTAAACCGGAGGTCCAGTCTCTCGATCTATCTGTTGAGAGACTTAAAAGAACCCACACACTTCTCGTAAAGAGCAGGGTGGTGATCCCGGTATTGTGGTCAGTTTCTTCCATAGAGGGCACTTCTTATGGGCTGCGAAGTTACGCCTTAACATGTGAGCCGCTCCAGCGGACTCTCTAAGACCCTTAACTTTCTGACCTCAACTGTATATGATTGTAAACAGGTTCTGAAAAGCCCTGAGGGAAGAACTTGTCTATGTATATTAGTATATATTATATTAAGTAAATGAGTACCAGAGTCTGTTGGGGGCAAACCGATTAATAGTTCAGCACTGTTAAACCAGAAATAAGCGCCAGCTCCATGGGTCACTTTGTTTTTTAAGGTTCAGCCTTTAGCTTAGCTTATCAAGCCACATTTTATTGTTATAACCTTCTAATTAGTATAGAGGATTTCTCACCTTTCCTTTTTCCATTGTTTGAGTGAGCATCACAATCACGCTTGTTTTCTGTTCCCACACCATTTTCCAAAAGTCGTCCACTGTCTCCGGTTTAGGACCTGCGAGTTCAAAACAAGGCTCCTTTTTAGGCATATTTCTGACGCCAGAATAGATATACTTAATATATAGTACTTGTGTTTACAGTCTCGGGCTTAAGACCTGTGAGTCTCAAACAAAACAAGACAAAGTGATTTCATCTTAATTGGTTTTCCAATGCAAAGACCTCATTAAAAATCCTAATTTTTTTGTATTTTTGACAAAAGATGTAAGCATTTGCTAGTCTTAAATGGTATCTATTTAAGCAAAAAAAAGTTCAATAAGACGTTAACATTTATAATTAAAGACTACTGTTCTGTTGCTTAGAAAAATCACTGGTTTCGAGTTTTGAGCCAGTGGTTTTTCCTTAGAAAGTCGACATTCATTCTTGCAAGTTCAGGCGTTGTTTATTGAAATGAAATATTTAACATTACTCATTGAAAATCTTTAAATCGTTTTTTCTGTGGAACAAGCTAGATGATTATTTGATTTGAAATCAGCCACATAAATTGAAAAACCGACCGTGATCTATAGTTTTATACTGCCTTGATCTTGTGGTGTTGCAATGTGTCAATAAAAATAATGAAAAACCAGTGCAAAATCGTGTACGATCAATCTTAAATACACTTGCAATCAGTATGGCCAGGAATCGTAATTTAATTATTTTTTAATTGTAAATGTATTTTCTATAGAACTTATGAGACATTATTTTTATTCCTTTTTGCTATCTTTAAACATGTTTGTAATTACCGTCCGTTAATTTCTTTTATTTTTTGAGTGACATATAAAACTATAACAAATTGTCCTATAGTAATAAAACCTGGTGAAGAATGATAAGGCGCCAGTCGAGATATTGTAAACCTGGCCCAAACTTTTATCACGTTTTCAGATCAGTCTTTGCAAGTCTTTTTGACATATATATACATATATATTAATTTTACAACAACGTGTCTCAAACCTAATTCACACATAACACAGGCATCCTACAATACTATACAGACTATGTTACTGGAAATGGATACTTCTTAGACAAGCGGCAAGTGTGTATAATAACGACAACTGATAGGGTGAGTTGAATTGTCATTGCTTGCGGAATGTTAATTGCGCTAGTATTCCTGCTACAAATGTTTATATGTCCGCGGATTCAAGTCTGCGGCGAGGCGGTAATGGAGGAAGATCGATTCTTGCTCCACAATTACAATTCAACTTATGTACTTTAAGTTTAAGAAACTTTACATATTTTATTAGCTTTCAAAATATTAAAGTTGTTTACAGCAAGGCTTATACAAGTTGGTCCGGCCCCTCACGAAAATTAGGTAATAATTATACACTCTACAAAGGATAGAAGATATGTCATTCAAGAAAAAAACAGAAACGAAAAAAAATATTAAATAAATATGCGAGAACTCTTAGAATTGCTATACTTATCCGAATGTTTTAGCTTTCATGGTTTAGAAGTAAACGGATACAAATGATCAATAAGTTGTACAACATAGTTATGTAATAATGGCTAGCCAATAAGAACACTTGAGTTGCAACACCAACTGAAATTTTCATATTTGAATTTTACTTATAACTTACCCATAGCTGCTATGTAACGTTTTGGAACGTTATAGCCCTGAAATTAAAGCATATCTTAAAATGAAAAATATGTTGATTAAAGAATTAAAAAATATAAAAAGCAACAACGCAAATTTCTTCATACGTCTATAAAGTTAGCGTTGATATAGTCTGAGCCTTCCACTTGAGGGTCTTCAGACAAGATCACACGGGAATGATCATCTGAAATGAGACGAACAGTGAATGTTAGCATAATAATTATAATTTGTTCCTAGTTTACCTACTAGGGGTAATCGAAGCTTAGGCGAGTGCGTTTGATGTTTGTAAAGATACAGGTAGCAATTGAGGTGGAGGGTGGATGGTTCGTGCGATGGATAAATGCAGACTGCAGTAGGCTTTACGACGGCACGGTGACTAAGACTCCACTAAAAGATGAAAACTTAACGAAGATGGCTAGATTAGTACACAGCCTAGAATTATGAACGCCGAGGACAGACGAATCACCATGCCAATTAGTTCGTCAATGTGAAGCAAAACGCAAGCAATCACCTCAAAGCAACACAAATGTGGGTCGACAACGATAATACAATCACAAAAGTCCTCCCTTATATTACATAGGACGCCCAGTTAAAAACACAGAACACTCAACATGCACATGTGCAAATCTCGTACCTCGAACTCAATGACGATTGTGGGTAGCTAAATTGATCAGGCAATATTTGTTTGAATTCTATCTGCTACAAACGAATGATTTGGATAGGATACCTCCAATCCAGACTGTATATTGCAATACTTCGGTAGAAGTATTCATGCATACTTACATGCTCCGATGTTAATATATCGGTTTTTGATCTTGTTACAAGGAAGGCTGGCCACGGTTCTCGTTGGAGATCCAGGAGTTATGATTGACTAAAACAAAAGAGTTTGAAACAATCAATGCAATAGGACTGAAGTGATTGTAACCTTAGCATTACGGTCTAGACAAACAAAATAGTTGAGATATGGCGCTGAATGCAAGTACTGAAGTCAAAATTTCAAACAAAAATCGTCTTCTCGATGAACTTGCTGATAAAGACAGCGCACTTGTATACTTTTTCGGATCTAATGGTCTCTAAAACAGATGTCGACTCAAAGTACTTAAAAATGCTGTCCGTTTGAAATACAGTTGAAAAATTGTATTGATTTTATATATATGTTATAATAATTATGTGAAATTGATTGATGCCTTTCGTCAATTTGACGGTAATTTAGAATTTTTAAAGGAGCCGAAACCAGTTGTAGAATTGCAAGCAGTTTAGTTTTTCTGTTGTTTTGCTATATGTATTTCCCGCAGCATTTAGTTATATATCTTCTCAATTGTTTACTGGTTTAAAACAGGTCGAATATAATTATGTTAATAGTTACCCTGTACTGAGCACCAAAGAGGGAATCTTCGTTCATTCGAGTGTAGTAGGCTTTGAGCTCATTGAGATCCAATGCATTTTTAACTTGATGGATCATAATCTCATCCGCTCTCAAATCGTCATAATCATTCTCTTCTTCTCTTGTCTCTGCAATCAGTATTCTTATGAGTTGGTATAAAAAACTATTATATAAAGTTATTAGTTCTTCACAAGTAATAAAGTACCTATTTCTTAAAACATAAAACGTAAGACAAACAAAATGTTGCGTCCAGGTTTAGCCCTGGGAAATTGGCATTAAAGTCGTTGAATCTGGAAATCGGTCACTGGAAAACAGGAAAAATGCCAAAAACTCAAAAAAGGCAACGGGATTTGAGTATTGCGCGGTGAGATTTAACAAAAAGATGGGCTGATATATTTGGGATTGAAACTACCTTTTCACCACCCTAAAACGAAAACTAGAAAGTACCTTGACAAGATCTAGATATCCAAACCTACCGAGCTCAAAGGATACACGGTACTTTTTATCTTCATTTTCTTTTGTCGATCGATACCGTTTTCTAAATTTGGAAGTAGGAATGGTAGCCGTAAGTGATAACAATTAAAAAAGGGAGAACAGAAAAGTAAAAAGAGAATGATGAGATAAAAATGAAAATAAAAAATAAATAAACACGTAAGTAATTTGAAACAAAAAAGAACAATATCAAAGGAGAAAAATAAAATTACGTTAGAGTAGCTTTGCTAAATCAAATAATCCGTCGACAGATGTTTTTAGTATGTTTGATAGTTTACCTCCATAACAGAATAACAATTAGGACTACTGCCACTAGTAAAATTATAACCAATGATGATGCAACTGCAGCAACTGGGAAAGCTCTAGCTGCGAGAGTGCCTAGAATAAAAACATCAAATAAAATTATTGTTGAAAGGTAGTTATATGTATAAGTATCGAATGGTACACTTTATACTATCAATGATATCTTTACTTCATGATACATCATTTTATCAAAGTCCACCACTGTCTTCATCGTCTTCCCTATTTCCGTCTTAATTTCTTCTTCGTCTTTATCTTTACGTAATCTCTGTCTCAAAATATACCTTTCCTCTTTCTCATTTTATTTCCTAATTTTATGTCCATTATTATCTATATGTCAATACTATTTTTATTTTATCCCCAAACTTCACAACTGTATTAAAATATTATCTCGTTCTATATCTGTCTCTATCTTATACATGTTCACGTTTATCTTCTATCTTATATATATTATTTTCTATCCTCGATCATTTTATAGTAATCACTAAGTTCATCTCTAGCTTACAGTTCTACCAACATCTTCCACTCCCATTTTCTTGCCCAACCTTTTTAGAAATCTTTGTACACTTTTTAATTCTCCTATCCGTAAGGGTTTCCATGAGAACAGACATTTTAAAATATATAAAAGTTTCAAAAAGGAGAATAATTGTTTAAAAGTAATTCCGACTAACGGTTTTTAACAGAAAACATTTGGATAATCTCGCCTTTTTATAACGTTTGCATTAACTTTATTATCAAAACGTTGAAGATGTTTAATTAAGCAAGTCCTGACAAGCTTTATTAAAAGCTTAAAAGTAGCTTTAACATTGTGTTTAGCAAACAGTTCTACATTTGTACGTTTCTAGGAAAACAATATTAACACGAACATTACCTGGAGCTACTGTGATAATACTGAGTGTCACTGGATCACTCTTCCCGATCTCATTTGTAGCTCTGACGATGAAAATGTGTCTTGCTCCTACTTTCGTGTTGTTGATGGTAATTTGCCTATCTTCTCTAGTTAATTCATGTGATGTGTTTACACCATGGGGATCAAAATGTTTGACGAAAAATCCAGTTATTGGTGAGTTACCATCAAACGTCACCAGCCAGTAGAGTGTCAATGAATCATAAAACTGAGTTGCGTTTACGATCAATTTGTCAGGTTTCTCTGTAGGAGTAATTTCACGAATAATTGAGTTTTATCAAATCCCTAAACGTCCGTTAATTAAAAAATGTTTTTTTATAGAGGGTTTTCACACAATGCCAAGAGACACAAGACATAGCGGCCATGTTGGTAAACAAAACAAAAGAAATGGTTAAAATTCTTTTGTTATGAATACACCAACATGGCCGCCGTGACCTCAGAAGAAAACGCTCTATTTGAATTTAATTTCTCGGAAAAAAATCTTTTAGTAGGCAATTTTGAAGAAATGAAGAAAAATTAGTCAATAGAATCATGAAATAAAAAAAAAACCCGAGTAATAAAGAAAGCCAATTTTATAACTGCAACAATTTAAATTACCTGCAGATGAACAGTAACTATATTTTGCTATTTTTCAGCAGCAATTTAGCTGAAAAACACAATATACCCCCAAGTTATTGTACTATATCTGAATCTGAATTTCAGCCAAAACAATCAAACGTCTTTTGAGGAACCATTTTTCAGTCTCATCGCAACATTTCGTACTGCAAAGAAAGCATGTACCCTTATTAAACTTATTTGAAATTAACCTAGATATAGGTAGGAAAAAATATCATACCTAATACCAATAGCTCCGATTCTTTGTTTAGATTCTCCACAACATTGGATGACTCGCAGGAATAGGTTCCGTTATCACCCCGAGTTACTGCTGAAATACCCAGGACTTTCTGTATTGCTGTAGCGTTTGTTTTAAGATAAGATTGTTTTATGCGACCGTCCTTTGTACTAGAAATACTACTTTTGTCTTTCTTCCATTCCACTGTTGGTACAGGATAACCACTCACTAGACACGTGAAAACGACAGGGTTGCCCAATTCATGCCTGTTATTCACAGCGGGCTCTATTAGCATTGCTCCATGCACTGTTTAAGGAAACGATAGCATTCTTATCTTAAGAACTCTGAGCAATACATTTTCTTCACAATGAACATAAATGATATAGTAAGGATCAAACTACCCTTTTTGTGAAACAATAGCTTGAAAAGATTTTGTACTAACTAATTAAAAAAAACCCTATAACAATATTATAATTTGATGTGCCCAAAGCAGTGCGGAAGACGTTGTGAATCAGCAGAACAAAACTTATTCTATTATCGTACGACTAGGAACAACGCTTGTCTATTCAACGATAGGCACGTGCTAGCTAACAAACTTTTAAATTTATTTAGACTTGAAAAACTTCAAAACTATTCATCATATTAAGGTAATTTAAAATGTACCAGGCTATTGCCTGAGAGAGGGATAAAGGTACAAATTATATATGTATTGCTTCTGTTCGCGCTTTCTTTTAAATACGACATCTTTTTTTTCTGTTTCTTGTAGTTTAATATGTCTAATACACCGATTCTATTTTTTTAAGCGTTTTGAGTGAAAAAAGATGTCCACTGGCATTGCGCGGCCGTGTCGTCCATTGTCGTTTAACCGACACACATAACATGGCCACAGCGCAGGTTAGGAAGAAAGGTGGAAGAAGATGTATGTTGCTGAAGCACACAATGGCGCCAGAATGAAATGATAAGCAAGTAAATTAGAATAGACGTATTCAGGCATTTTGCATGTGATTGCGCGAGGTAAACATCTTTACTTTACAGGATGTCAATTAGACGCTAGTCACCGGGACACGTTTCCAACAAAATTTTAAAATTTTACAGCCAAAAAGCATGTTTTTGAATATTATTAGGACTTTTTAATACAACATGCAGTAACTTCGTACACGTATCAAACTAACCGAAGAATATTATGTTAAACGTAGTTTAACAACAAGTAACCAAACATTTTAAGGCACAGGTTGACCAAAAACTATGAACATTGGAAAACAAGCTAAGGCTAAAAAAAAAATGAATATGTTTGAAGTCATAACTTTACTGAATTTTGGAAAATCGTTCGTCTACAAAAGGAGCATCTCTGTCACCTGTCGGGGAGGACTCACTCAGCCAGCGAAGACAAAATGCACAGTGGTCAGTAATCTTGAATACATGTCAGTAGAGAAAACACAAACGATGAGAATTATTTTTCAATGCCTTGTATTGTCACAGAAATAAGCTAACTAAACTGTCTCTATCTATATACAGAAAAAAAAGTAATAAAAGTTTAAAATAAAAAAACAAAAACCTTTTTGCTCCAAGCGTTGACATTTATTCGAGTGCTACACAAATGGGATTCAACGGTTTCTCATTGATTATAGTTCAATGGATAATCGGTAAACATTTGGCACAATTTCTAAGTAAAAAATAATTCCTACTGAAAGAAAAAAACTAATAGCGGTAAAATAGTTTGAGCTAGCTGGGTCGGTGTTTCTAAAGAAACAATTTGTATAGGTAATCATACGGTTTCGAGTTCAATTTGGAAATAATTTGCACGAGTGGGTTTTTTAAAAAAGTATGAAAATTTCATGAGCCCGTAGGGCGAATGCAATTTGAGATTTTTTGAAAAACACACGAGTGCAAATTATTTCAAAATTGAACGAGAAATCGTATGATTACTTATTAATTATATACATGAAAAAATTATAAATTCGGTTTGTTGTTCAAAGTGACGCGAGTTCATTTTACTTTCGCATAAAATCGTTCGAGTAAAGCGTTTAACTCGCTCGGTTCAAACTTTACTATTTCCTTGGAAATTTCATTGTGCTCACACCATTTCTC
>JAOBRB020394554.1:0-10249 GCA_027575285.2 Zoanthus pulchellus | reverse complement strand
CACTTGGCAGATCAAATCTCTCCCCCTGCTGATAATTTCACACCCTGTAACAGATTCTCATGCTGTTTTGCGGGCCAAACTACGGCTCGCAAAACAAATTTTTTAAGCTCGGGGCTCGTCATGCATCACGTTCTAATTCCCTCCACTGGGTGAACAACATGATTCAGAAAGTTCTGAGTTCTTTCCCCTCTCATTGCGTTCTAATTCCCTCCACTTCACGAGAAAGGAAATGAGAACAACAATGCAATAAGAAGCGGCAGTTTTCTCGGTTGCCAAGTTTGTTGCTAAACGTCTTTTGAATAACATGTATTTTATTTTTATGAGATCGAATTCTTTGGGGATTAAATTTAATTCTCAATTTAAAATCGAGGTAATGTTTTCTTCTAATAAAGAAGAATAGAAAAATATTCTATAATTTAAAAATCAGTTATGCAAAATTACCGATGTTTCCAATGAGGTGTCAGCGGTCATTGATTCAGCGGCAATTGCAATTATAAAACAGTTCACTATTTTTTCAATAACAAAAATCATCTTGGTTTTTTTCTACAAACACAATATTTCCGAGCGTAAGGATAAATTTTTGCAATGCAGCTCGGTTGATCACCATAAATGTTAGTTCTACTGATATATGGATTGACGACAATTTCGTTTGAAACAAATGTAACAGTCGCTTCAAACATTCCACTACCGGGAGCGGTCTCTAACGTAATTTGATAGTGAAGATTGTCCGGTGTACGGTAACCGAAGTTCACTTCGCGATCCGTGTCTTGATTGGTGCTGGAGAACTCTTGAAGTTTGGCGTTAGCTTCATATTTTACGGCACTGTGGATTTTCTTTAGCATTAACCGTTTACAGTTTCTCTTTAGCGTTGGGTTACTGGAGGTAAAACCGTTTATTTTTTTCATCACTGATTCGGCTGCCAGTATTACTTTTGAGCTGTCGACGTTAACGGGTTGAAATTGAAGGCATGGGCACCAGTGCTCATCGACATCTAATAAATTTAATAAATTAATAAATTAACAACTTAATAATTCAATAAATCAATAAATTAATAAATCAATAAATTAATAAATTATTAAGTAAATAAATAAATAATTAGGAGATCACTATCTATAAATAGAAAGAAAGTAATCCCAAAAAGCGTAGTTCCACATCGCCATAAATCAGTAATTCATGTTTTTCCCCTTCCAGTTTGTCTACTTTATTTGTAAACGCAAAAAATACATACAGTGTCTTAAAATGAATCAAAAGTACCTGTGGTAAGCTCGTGCAGTAAGGAAAATACCATGTCAGCGAGCTGTTGTCTCTCGACTATTGTTCATTTATTCTAAAATAACGCGTGTTCAACCACATGTGTTGGTTTGCCGAAGTCATGAACCGAACACCGAAATATCACGAAACGTATTAAACGCTTCTCATTGGTAGCCGAATAAGAGCATTTTTAATGAGCATTTAACGAAGGCATGAATGCACCTGCGGAGCTTGAGACGATAGGAAATTGATTACAAATTTTCTATTGCTTATGCTTGATATCCTGATTCCCCAACCATCCCGATAGGTCTCGATGCACAAGTTAAAAAGGGTGCTGCCTTTGTAATTGCAACATCAAAAAGTAAACACAAGTAATATCAATTAGAGAGCACCGACAGTATATAGAAGTCGAGACCGTTGCGTTTTCTCGGAATAGAACAGTCTATTAAGCTCTTTATCAAACTCCTATTTATTAACAGAAGAATTAGAATATGGGTCTGTTAATCTATTATGCTAATAGCTAAGCTAAATCCTTTACGAGACAGGCAGCCCATGGAGCAGGTAATTATCTCCGTATTCCATGGAAGGGACACTAATCCATTGGAGGTTAGCTCCAGGCAGACGCTGACACTAATTCACCTTCCCGGTAGGGATGGAAAGCTGAGTTGGCTTAGGTGGATAAGAAGGTGAGACACTAATTCAAATCTCGGTACTAGAACCGGGTCAAACTGGGGACCCTCTGTTCGGAAATTAGAAACCTTATCAAACTGCCCAAACATACTAGCCCGTTATTCTTATAAGCTAAGCTAACGAAATCCTTTTATGAGCCAAGTGGCCCATGGGGCCCGCGCTTATCGGCCGTTTCTGTAGTGTTAAACGGATGAGAGTCTTTGACTCCCCCCTGGATGGGACACTAATCCATCGCTGCAGGTTAGCTCCCAGCAGACGCTGGTACTCATTTACCTATCCCACAAGGTTGGAAAGCAGAGTTGGCTTAGGCTGAAAAGAAGGTCTCACAAATATTCGAATCTCGGCATACTACCGGGATCGAACTAGAGACCTTGTGGTTAGCAAGCAGAGATCTTACCAACTGTGCCAACCACGTCCGTTATTCTTATAAAGGAATTGCGAGTAGCAGAAGAAGAAAATTTAGTGTTTGATGATTCCTTGTCATACGCTCTAATAAAAGATTAACGCCTGTCGATGTCAATCTGACTCCGCAAAACTTTTTGGAGAACTCCGGTTTTCCTCCCGCAGCAAATGTGACTTTCACCCCAAGATCTGAGCTGTCGACCGATTTAACATTAGTTTCTTGCTAAGAAGAATAAGCAATCACTTTCTTCGCCAATGACGTTTAACCAAGTATTAATGAATTTAGTACTTATTCTATTTAGCACAATGTTTATTGATCTCAAGATTACCAACAATGCGTTTTCTAAATTACAATCTTGAACTCAATTAATACAATAAATCGTTAACTTAATTTTACATTGCATACTTACAAGCGTCTTGACACGTTCGATTGCGTGGTAACTTGGTAAAGAGGCTTTGTCCCTTTTCTCCACTAGGGAGGTCTGGGTAGGTCAACACATGTCGCAAAGTGGCGTGCATGTCAAACGGGGTACTTATGAGATTCTGGTTGTGTCTCAATGCTGTTCTTATCTCCGGATACGTTTCTTCTACCCATTTTGGGAGAGTGATTGACAGCCAAGGTAACCGCTCCTCAAGCTTTCCTTGCATGGTGTTTCTGACGTCATCATTACGCGACCCGTGATCTCCCAGTATGACCAACATGGTGTTTTTATGAAAATTGTTTCTTTTGAAGAACTTTAAGAAATGAAGTAGGTCATAATCAATAAAACTCATATAGTTTGGTCGCGCATGTGTGGAAAAACCCATAAATGCAAAACCAAACTTTGGTATATCTGAATAGGCCTCGAAATAGCTTGTTAGATAATCTAAAGTGAAATTTGCCATAGAAGTTGATTTGGAACAAACGCCCGGTTCATCTCGTTCTCCGGTGTTCTCTAACTCGAGCCAGAAGGGACGCATGTAGTGATCATAAATCCCGTTAGGATTCTGAAGTCCTAATAAGCGCAAATTAAACATGCCCATGGTGGGGTCATCCTCTGCGAATAGCGTTGCATAGCCTTTCGACTTAAACTCTTTAGCCAACCATGGCCAACTATCAATTGACTGAGCTCCAAAATAGCTTCGTCTTGCCTCAGGAAGTTCTGTTTCATCTTTGCCCGTAAGAAGAGCGCACATGTTTGGAGTTGTTGCGTCCCCGATTACAGTATAACCTTGAAGAAAGTGTGTGTGTAAATCTCCCTTAACTAAGAAGTCCAAACTGTGTTTCATTTTACGAATAAAGTTTGCAAAGCTTGTTGAGTCAAACCCCAAGATCAGTACACTGAGATCCCGGATGTTTTTGCTTACTTTGCGCGACCTTTTTGTTGCCACGAATTTGTCTTTGATTTGCTTTTTAGGGACAACTCGTGCATACAAGTGAGAGAAATGTTGGTTGTTGTTTTTCACATAGTTAACACGGAAGAAGTCAGACTTAATTGCTGTAGTCTCTCCCTGAAACGGCTGTATGACATCGCCATGATTGATTTGCCAGTCATCATTCTCAGGACGTTCAATGGTTGTAACCGACACAGAATCAAAGTCGTTAAGACTTACACCCGGCTTAGTTACAAGTTTGTTGTTAATGACGTTGAACGGAGGCAGAGGGTATCGTGTTGTACACCCAGGGTCTACTCCTTCTTCGCTGAGCAGGTGGCTTATTGAACGGTCCCACGGATCTAACCTAGGAAGCTTGCACATAATATCTTTATCGTTTCCCGCCACTTTTGATGGACTGTCAGTTGGCTCAATACCATAAACCGGCGGATCACTTGTTGTTGCGGTGAATTGTCTTGCAGGTCCAGGGTCATGATCATGAAGTTTGGAAACACTACTCTTCGACGACTTCATGTGTAGAAAACGTTCAGACTTGATTAATTTTGTTCTTAATGCTTTTCCTATGACTAGTTCTGACGTAACAAGTTCGGATGTTACAGGTTCTGACGTTATAAAGTCTGATGTTACAGGTTCTGACGTGTCTAATCTTGACGTTGCCTGTTGCAGACTGTCCTGTAGCGGTTTAACTACATTCCTTTGCTTGTTGGTCGGTAAATATTGTGAAGTTGATTCGTAGTTTAACCTATGAGGCAAAATGATGAACTTTTATTAGTATAAAACTTCTATTAACGGTCTAACACGCATCCTGCATTCTGATTGGCTACTCTACTGGAAATCTATTTGTGATAGCTTACTAGTAAAGAAAAGATGGCGGATCCAATTATTTTTAATTACACGGTACCAAAATTTTTTGAGAGGTTGCTTGTCGTACCTTTTAGAATGACCATCACTCAGGGTCTTAAAATAATTGAGGAGAAATTGCTGCCTTTGCTCTAACATCTGCAAATGGTAAGACTTTCGCGTCTTCTCGGATAAGGACGCTAAACCGTAGGTCCAGTCTCTCGATCACTCTGTCGAGGGACTTAAAAGAATCCACGCACTTGTCGAAAAGAGTAGGGTAGTGGTCCCCGGCCGGTGTTGTGGTCTGTTTGTTCTTATGAGGGCATTTCTTGATGATATTATATGGAGCTCATTATATGTGAGCCGCTCCAGCGGACTATCTAAGTCTCTTATCTGTCAAACCTTGTACTGATCATTGTAAAGCGCTTTTGATCATATCCATATGAAAGAGGCGCTATATAAATCCTAAGTTATTATATTATTATTATTGTTGTTGTCTGAGATAAAACCAGTTACAACAGCGCACTGTCATGTTTATAAGAGATTTGATTGGCTCTTCATATTGGTTGCGACATTTATGGTGAAGCGAGGCAGGTTGCTGATATCATGTTACTCGGCTGCAACGTTGCGAAAAGAAGATTGTTCAACTTTTTCCGCAAGTTCAGTGCAATGTTGTATTGTAATGCCAGTTGCACAGAAAGATGATACACGAGAAATCTTTTCAGCAACTTGCAACGTATTGATATTTCGCTGCAAGTTGCTGGAAAAATACACGGCCTAATTACGCGGGCCCTGGCTAGAGTCAGTGCACGCTGTCTTTTAGGTCAAATAAAAAAGTTGCTTGTTTCCCATCAGCGCTCGCATTGCCGAAAAGCCACCGCATAATTGTTCTGTTAAACTTTTTATTGTCAGTTTTTTATTATATTCTATATTTTGCCATTCAAAGATTTACATTTTCTTCTAGTTCATTACAAAAATGACGGCAAGGGAGCCCGTGGAAGCCATCGTTTATCGTTAGTGTTTGCTTTTAAATTAAATTTTCTAAAAAAACAAAAATCTAGGATAATATTATAATCTTCAGATTTGTGGGTACTCTTATTTTCCTTATTATTAACTATTCTAATTTCTAAAAATATCTGTAGTAATTATTTTCTAAACTAGTAATAGCTCTCGCTAAATTGCCAAAAAGCAAGACAAAAGAATGAGGTCGACAGAACTTAGCTGTGTAATCACCCAGAACAGGTAGCCTCTTTTTTACTACTTGAAAACAAAATTTAACAAATCAAAATTAAGCATCTCAGTGTGTGTTTTATTTGTAAAAAGCCAAAAAACATTTGGACACATACACTTTTATCATAGCATTTTGTTTTGCTTTATGAAATGTTTTCCTTTTGAAATCGATAATCTTGTTTTAATTAATGTCATTAATAAAATGAATCAAATTACATAGCCGCAGTTTGTTCGCCATGCTACCCTCGTTTCAGTATTTGGAAACAAACATAAACTAAAATATCTCAGTGTGTGCTTTACGTGTGAAAATCATTCTAACATACACACTTTTATGGTAACATTTTTTTTTGCATATTGTAATGTTTCTTTTAAAAACGATATTCTTGTTTTATAAACTGTCATTGATAAAAAGAATCGAATTACAGAGCCTGTTGTTTGTTCAACCTCGTATCCAGGTTACGTCATAAAGTTAAACCATTGTGATTGGTCTATTCGAAGACAAAAATTCTTTTGGCATTACGCCATAAAATTTTACATTACTCACATCTCTCCAAACTCGAGATTTTTTCTGCCTGTAGTCAATTATGCTACCGACTCGCCAACCTCGCGCGTTCGCTCGGCTGGCTCGTTGGGCAATTATTGACGTCTGACAAGACTGTAAAACATAAGGTTTTAGTTCAGCTACAAGCTTTTTAGCAAAAAAAAGATACTATGGCTCACTTAAGTCTTTTTAAAATGAGAAGACGGACTTTTTCAGTTTGGGTTTAAAAGCATGTTTATTTTTATTTAATAGTCTCATTTCACTGTCGTCTTTGTTACTTTTCAATAAAAATTGTCACATGAATATTCATTGTATGCTTATCATTTAGAATATGTTTTCACCCTTTTACAATGGAAATTTATAGATGTATCTTCATCGAAAGGTTAAAGGCGACGCTCAAAGTGGCCAAAAACGAACAGCATGAGCCCCCTCGGAAAAACTTTACTGGTTCTTGTTATAGAAAATGTATGTAAAGCACATAATGTTGATTTTGTCTCGATCAACATCTGTTTTCACCATGGCCAACATTTCAGTGCCGTGCAACACGAAACGAAGAACAATGAAATGACAGAATATAAACAGATGAAAAGAAATCGAATAGAAAATAGGATCAGATCATAATAGAAAATCTCTCAATTGCCGATAATTGGTTTACCGACATTTCATTTCCTATGATCTGTACCAATTAACTCTTCCTCCTCGGAAGCACAGAGAGCTTAAACGAGCATCAACAATAGGCCTGGATTTTGTCTGCTAATAAACTCGAATGATATTTGCCCGTACTTCCGAACTGAATTTCAAAATAAAACACGAATATATTTATTATTGGGCGATGAGTATGATTACGTTTTAAAAAATACATAACCGTCAGTTTTATACAGAGAAAGGAAATATAGATATGCAATTGGGCTTACTTTAATAGTTTATGTTCTCAACTGGCTTTTGATCTAATGATACTCATCCGTTTCAGTATACAGGTTTCACTGTGATCAAAATATATTAAGAACTTTTACGAAAATTTATCATTTAAAAGAACGAGAAACCAGTAACTGATTTTCATCAGTCGCAAGTCGAGATGAAATATACAACTTTTGTTTTCGTTGTTACTTCAAAACTTGCACGACTTCCATACCAAAATAATTCAAGAACAAAGCTAAAACTGTCAATATAATGAAACAAAGCAGCCTAATTTTCAGTGGATCGCAAAATTCAGCTCATCCTTAGGAAAACAAAAGCCTAGTAAAAGAAGGCTTTGATAAAATTATTAACCACGTTCAAGGTAATACGGCGTGTTGTCTTAAGGCTATGTAAACATTGGGAATGAAAGAGGCACTTTCTAAAGAAAATTACCACTTTAAATTAAAAGATATTACCATAATGGCAACCATAATCTTGATGATACGTACTAAAATTTTTAGTTATCACTACACCACGTACCTTGAGTTTAACTGACCTCTTTTAGATGGAGCATCAAACTTTCTGTCTTTGTGAACAAATCGAGTTCTGCTTGAAAACTTTACTAGAGCAGCTGGGTCACTGAAGTGTAAAATTATAAATAAAACACAACACAGACACAAGATTATAACAAATTTCTTTTGCTGGAATCGCTGCACCATCTTGAATTGAAAGTAAACAGGCGAGAGAACTTATTCGCGAGGGCTGAAAGTTGACACGAAAATGAAATACTATTTCCTTTGCACACCGTGATTAATGCGAGGCAAGAATACAAGCGTTTCTCTTCTCCAACGAAGGTTTAACTTGAGAATAATGAATGAATGATCATGAATGAATGACTGGAAAAGGCTTCAACTGAAATTTACCGACCCACTTTAGGTGTGCTTGAAGGCATGAAAACGATATTAAAATAACAATACTCGATAGTAAATAATTGTGACGTTGCATAGATGAAAAGATGTCACATTTGCCTTTGTTAAAATTTAACCAGCTGAAAATCACAAGAAGCAGCTTTGAAAACAAGTATAAGTATATTTTTCATTGTTATATATATCTGGGAACCTTGCATATGTTAAGTATCTCAAGTAGTACTAACATTTAAGACGATTAGATAGTACTTGAAAATGAATATTTTTTCTTAAAACTGCTAACGAACCTTGTGACAAAAGAAAAACAAATTTCCAAACGTTGAATAGTCGTTTAAGGAGCAAGCAGAATATCTCACGTGATTTGACAAGCGTACAGCTTTTTTATTTGTAACCTCCATAGAACTGATTTAAGTAAAAACACAACACTTCTAAGTTTAACAAATATATTTCGACACTTCTAGTGTCATCTCAATGTTACAAATAAAATTACAAATTACACAATATAAGTATTAAAAATCGAATAAATTATACTGGCCGAATAGTGTTATCTTACAAAAGAGATTAAAATCTCCACAGAAATGAAAACTTCCATATCCTCTGGAGCAAGCCGCTTCCCTAGTCTTATTTATACATGGGCTAAATAAGATTAATAAAACTGAAAACTGTCCCCGTCTGATCTAATGAGAATTTTTTAATAACGAGAATGAATAGATCCTGTACGGCTATCAATATTTAAACGGTTTCGGCCATCCGGATGTTTTGAAATTTTTAGAACTACGATATCTTTTTAGAAGTTACATGCACAAAGCCAAAAGTTTCCTCTCTTTGGTGTTTTAATAAACTTTTTCAAGATTAAATCTTAAATCTTTTTTATTGCGCGCGTAGTCAAAAGTAAAGATCGAATTTAGAGAAGGGATTGCCTGTGTTTACCATTTGGTTTTTTAAAAAGCATATTGTTTTCAGAAAAAATGTTTAAATTTCTAACTTAACCTTTGTTGAATAAGTCAGAAATAAAAGTTAGAACTACCGCAACCTACATCATTGATAGCAAGAACTAACTAGCAAGAAATAATATAATCTACCTTTTTGAAATGATAATCGCTATTTTTAGTTTAATTAAATTTATACAAACACAAAGATTGCCAAAGATTGTGTTTCAAAGCAGAAACGTCAATATAACTAGTTTTCTGCTTTCATTCTCAACTCAATTTAAAGAACAAAACTTTCAATAACTGAACAGTTTGAGTAATTTTTGTACGTGACGAAAAGGTTGTTTTAAAAATACAGATAGTCCTTCCGGTACTTTAAAAAAGTACGTATACTTCGCGTCACGTCTCGAAACTACTAGCTTGCATGCTGTTGAAAACATGATAATTAAATCACGTGATTTCAAGAATTCAAACATCTGGCCAGCTCACGGTATCGTATATATCTTCAATGATAAGCTTGGTATATGAGCAACGAAACTCGAATTGGCCAAAAATTAAAAATAATTTAAGAACTAATTCTCAGGCCGAGGCTTCGGGTATGTTTTACGTAGTCCTCATTAAAATTCATTAACTTGGAAACTGTGTTTCACATTATTTATTCTTAAATATGCGGCGTATCGTTTGATTGGTTCTATTTAGTATGTTTTTTCTTCAATTTGAGCAGCTAGAAAGAAGGACAGAATTAAGAACAATTTCAGGCTAAAATCACCAAAACTTAAGAACAATTAGCCTCAATAAAATGTACTGGTTCCTGTAAAAAAGCGTCGGTGGGTAGAACGCATTAGAGCGTTGGCTAGGGTTCCTCTGGCCGCCAAAATAATGTGAGGGCACTGACAAATATCCTCCCCACACTATAACTCGTAATGCGGATTTGGTTTGGTCAGGAAGCTGTTTTTAAGTTGTGATGAGATGTGCCGACACGTGCTGACAAATTCATGCATTTCTCGCTTCACTTAGGCCTTGTCCACACTGCGACATAAGCTAAAGCATAACGAATCACATGCCATCATGAGGACAGCCGCGATATAACCATAATAATCATAATCATAATCATAATCATAATCATAATCATAATCATAATCATAATCATAATCATAATCATAATCATA